>APFE030565368.1:3237-121493 GCA_000404065.3 Pinus taeda | reverse complement strand
CTTGTTTTACAATTCACTAAACATGCAATCAATCTGAATTCACATAAGTGCTCAGACTTCCTGTGTATGTTTTTTGAGTTGAGGTTCTTCTTGGTAGATGTTTTGAACATTGAGACATTATATGCCTTGGTTTCCATGATTGAGTAGCTACTTGTTTACTGTAGGAGTGTATGACTCCATGAGCCCAATGGGAGAAGCCTAATTTTGTTGTTCCAACCAGCTTAAATTTTATCTATTGTTTAAAGAGTTAGCCATCTTTTCTTGCCTTAAATGCATATCAAAAATCTGTGAGAGAGCCCTCTCTGACTAAGGAGGCTAAACCTTAGTCTAAAGCCTGGTTTGAAACAGTTGCATGAGATCTTACTAAGTAGCAGCCCTTAGTGCATGATTTTATGATAACAGATGCTACAACATCTAGCTTCACCTAGGGATAGTTCTTTTTCCATAGAAGCACTAAGAACCGCAGATTAGTGCCTTCACCTCGGGCATGGAGTCATATATTACTTTGCCAAATTTAATTCTATTGAAATTTTTACAATGAATTCACTCTAGTATCTACAATGACAGGATGTTTGTGCTTCAGAATTGAAATAATGTTTGAGGTACTTCCCATTGACAGGCAGCTGTAAAGTTTCACCATCAAGATTCGCCAGGAAGAATGTATTATTTTCCCTTACTTCTATAATCCTAAATGGGCCATACCAAAGAGGATCAAACTTCCCATGTTTTCGCTTATCTTCTCTTCTAGTATCCCACCTTAACACTAGGTATCTAGCTTTAAAATCAATTTCTTTGGATTTTCTGTCAAAAATACCCTTCATTTTTTATTGATACATAATCAAATTATCTCTTACCTTATCTTTTATTTCACTCAACTGCAATAACTTATGCATCCTTCTTATTAGAGCATTGGGTTATTCTTTTGCTTCTTGAATCATTGCAATCACAGGCTTCACAAGCTGACTAGGAAACAGAGCTTGAGTTCCATACACTAACTCAAAAGGTCATTTTCCTATAGACTTTTTCGTAGTCACTTGGACAGCCCAAAGAGCAAACTTTAATTTCAAATCCCAGTCTTTCTGATTCTCTGCAATAGTTTTCTTACGAATTTTCATCAAAGTTTTGTTAGTGGATTCAACCAATACATTTCCCTGAGGATGATAAGTTGTTGAATGAGATAAAATGACATTATACTTTTGACAAAAAGAAACAAACTTAATTGAACTGAACACTTGAGCATTGTTAGTTATGATTTTGACAGGGCACCCAAATCTGCTGAAAATGTTTTCCTCTAAAAACTTCATCACCACTTAGTCATTTTCCTTTTTAGTAGGTATAGCTTCTACCCACTTGGTGAAATAATCGGTAGCTGTACAAACCCACTTGTGTTGTCCACTTGAAGGTGGGTTAATTTCTCCAGTGAGGTCTGGACCCCATTGTCTAAATGGTTCTTCTATGAAGACTGGGATCAATAGCATGGGAGCTAACCTCTTTTTCTCAGCAAAAATCTGACACTTCTGACAGCTTCTGACAAACTTATATATATCACCAAATAAGATGGGCCAATAAAAGCCTACCTAGAGGATTTTGTGTGCATTAGCCTTCCAACTGTAAAGTCCACCACATAACTTCTCATGATAATCTTTAATTGTCTTTGTAGATTCACCTTCTATTAAACATAACAATAAAATTCCCACATGATCCTTCCAATACAATCTACCCTCCACAATCACAAATGGTTGTGCCTTGATTTTTAATACTCTATATCTTGTTCTATCCAATGACTGGCGACAAGAAAGAAAACATAAATAATGAACTATGTTCTTGTACCATTTTGAAAATAAAAATTTATATCGGATCTTCATACCTGGATTTGATTTTTCTTCACCCTTTTCAATTATTTCCTCATTTACAAGTGTTAGCAAGTTGATTCCCAATGCCTGAAAAATTGACTTTGTCAACATCTTTGCCAATCCTTGCCCTTTCACCAGCTTGGTGAGCTTTATGTCCAAGTCATATTCTTGGATCTTAGCTATCCATTTTCCTCTTTACCTTCCACATCACTCTGGACTAGGACATCCTTCTCTATATCATTTGGCACATAAGCAATGATCTGTGACTGTAACACATAAGTCCTAAATCCCTTTAGGGCCTTTACCAAGGCATCCACCTATTTTTCAAGAATATTGTATTTGAGTTCAACATCTAAAGAAAGCAACTGGATGCTCTTTTCCTTCATCATTTTTCTGTAACAAAACAACAACTATTGAATTGAGTGATGAAAATGAAAATATTTGAAAGGGCTTTTGATAATAAGGGCTAATCAAAACTGGAGCTACTTGTAATGTTTCTTTGATCCTAGAAAATGACTCTCTTGCTTCCTTGGTCCAATGTACTTAATTTTCCTTCTTCAGCATATTGGCAATCTCCTTTAAAATTTCAGCATAATTGGACACAAACCTCCTTAAAAAATTTATTTTTCCTAGAAATTTTTGAATGCCTTTCTTACTCCTGGGTAGGGGTATTTTTTGCACAGCTTGCACCCTTGCTAGATGTATCTTTACTCCATATCTTGAAACAATGTGCCCCAACAATTTGCCTTCTTATAGAGAAAACATAGACTTTTTAGGATTCAAAGAAAGCCCAAAATTTCTGCATTTCTCAAAAGTCTTTTTAAGATGGTCCAAATGCTCCTCATCTGACTTAGAGAAAATAGTGATATCATCCAAGTATGTCACTACAAACTTATCACCCACAAATGCAATGTCCATAGCCCTCTGAAATGTTGCACCTGCATTCATCAATCCAAATGGCATTCGAGCATACATGAAGGTTCCCCAAGGAGTTGTGAACGCAGACTTTTTCTGATCTTCTTTATCAACAACCACTTGGTTATACCCAGAGAACCCATCCAACATTGAAATTCTGAATGATCCAGTCACCTTCTGTAGCAAATGATCCATCTTAGGTAATGGATAGTTATCTTTTAAGGAAGCTCTGTTCAAATTTCTAAAATCCACACATAACCTTATTTCTCCATTTTTCTTCCTTATAGGTACTAAATTGGCCACCTAGTCATAGTATCGGAGTGGAACTATTATCTTGGCATCAAGAAGATTCTTAACTTCTTTCTCAATCAATGGTAAAAGCAAAGGATTGATTTTCATGAGTTTCTGCTTAAATGGTTTAATCCCTTCTTTTAGGGGAATCTTGTGTTAAATAATGCTCACATGATATGTCCTGAGATCCTCATAGGATCAAGCAAAAACGTTAGTGTACTTTTTAAAAAGCTCAATACATTTCTCTTTATAATTAAATGGAACTCCCTTAAACAATTTGACTAACTTGGGTTCCTTCTAGGTTCCAATATTGTGATCTTGGATCTACTCATCCTGTGAAACTTTCTCTGAACTAATAGCTACATCATTGAAATTAAAAAGTCTTTCAAGAGGGACAAGTCCTCTTGGCATAATATTATCTTTCAATTGAAAAATTTTCTGATTAACTATAGAATTTTTAAAATCACTTACTTTTGCACCTTATGTTGCTTCATCTCCATCTTGATCGATTTCAGTGCCTTGAAAATATTCAATCATAGTCAAGAATTCGTTAATCTGCTAATCATCCTCAAAAACCTGCCAGTGCTTTATGTTATCTGGAACAGATGGCCTATGCCTCATTTCAACCTCATATCTTAGCCTTGGATTTATAGGAGGCCTAAAGGTACTGACAGCCACAACCAAGGAGTCTTCTAACCTATTCCCATCTCTTGGAATGGACTGTATGTTGAAAGCCTCAAAGAAATTCTCAACTAAATCCCACACTTCATTTCTATATGCCTTAAGCCTGGGGTGTTTTTTTTACAATGATTTTTAATTTGCTTTATAATCAACTCTGAATCTCCAAAAATAGAAATAGACTGGACTCCCATTTGTTTTCTTGTTTCAAGAGAAATGATTAAGGATTCATATTCTGCCACATTGCTAGTTGCTTCAAACTCTAATTTAAAATAAAATGGGACCATGTTACCTCCAGGTGTAATTAATAAGAAACTAGCACTTGTTCCTTCTTTAGAATAGGCTCCATCAAAGAAGCACTTCCACACCCCTTTTGTTTGTAGCTTTGTATTTACACATGTTGAAGTAAGCTACCTCTGATTATCTTCAGCCAACTCTGCATTATCATGCAACATAAAACAAGAAAATTCATCTTTTTCTTGGTTGTACACAGGTGAATTACATGCTCCGTTCTTTGTGATTGTTTTAACAAATCTTGTTTCTTTGTACAACCTTCTCTCTTCTCCATCAAAAATTGGTTTGATAGCATAAGTAAAATCCAACTTCAGGACTCCCCACAATTTAGCCCCCCATGACCTAGATAGCAACATTCCAAACCTAGTAGGGATATTTGCTACTACTACATCCATTACTAAGCTTCTAGCTGGGACATGGGCTAATGACACCACCATATCCTTAATGACACCGAGACACTTGACTTTATTTGAATCAAAAGAATACAGGTCTCTATAATTCTTAGTAACTTGTAGGTTCAACTATTTCATTATTGATAGTGGCATAAGGTTGTGTGAAGCTCTTGAATCAAACATACAATTATGCAAGTGGAAATAATGAATTAATAAAGAAATGTAGAAAGGAGGTGTTGAAGAATCTACCTCCTCCACACGTGGACCAAAAAAAACTACTAGTTTATCTTCTTGTAGATTCACAGTGTCATTTATATTCACATTTTGAGACAAGTTGATGAACTCAACAATCTCTCTTTTATAAAGTAGTGTTTTGACCAACTCTGTGAGAGGCACCTGAATTTTGATTTTTTCCAATTCTTTAGTGAGACTAAATGCATGTACATGTTTGGTATTCTTTTCTGTCTCTTCTTCACTTTTCTTCATCACTGAAATCTCTTGTGGAATGGAAACAATTTTTTCTAAAGAAATTTTATCAGTTTTATCCTGGGAAGACTCACCTTGAAGTATCTAAGTTTTGCTATTTGTATTCTATTGTTGCTTTCCTTTATTTAATTGTTTTATAGGTTGTGATTTTTATGGAGTCACCTTTTGTAGGGGAGCGAGAACTTGCTTCTCACCTTCATTTTCTTGAATTCTAGATCTTTTCCTTGATCTCAAGTCATATTTCCTCTTTAATTCTGCTTGCATAAAATTAGTGAATTGCTACCAGTATTGATCAATTTCATTTTCATCATAAATGACATCTATTTCAGTATATCCTTCTCCCTTTGCACCTAGTTCATCTTCATCTCCTGCATACAATGTGGAAATATGATCATCATGATCCTTGGAATGCTCTCTTGGTACTTCATCAAGATCTGCCTCTAAGTAAAGTGGTGCTTCAACCTGATCTTGGTCTTTTCTTTCCTTTTGCAAAATCTACAGAGGTTGTCTTCTATATTGGGGATTAAAGTTTCTATTTTGTTGTGCTTTCCTTTGAGAATTCTTACTCTCCAACTCCAATTTATTCAATTTTCTAGACAAATTTTTAATCACATTATTCATATCCTCTAATGTTTGACTTTGAGAGGATTCCACTTTGGCCTTTCTCTTATCTTGGGTAGGTTGTTCCTCTGGTGCTTTACCTACAACCACCAGATTTGCTTCTATTTCTAAAGCATCAGTTTGGATTTGATCAAGGGTTGTGGACCTTATCTCCCCTAATGTAAACCCAAAATCTGATTCAAATGCCCCTGCAAAAGTTATTTTTGCACCAGTAGGAGGGGGCTTGATCTCCACTGGAAGACTTTTGTAAATTTTATTAGACCTTCTGATGAACTCAATAACACTTTCATCAGATTTCTTTTTAATAGAATTGAACTCTGTAAGTGAATACCCATGATCTCGTTTATCTCTCCATCTCTAGGTGAATTCATGCTCCATCTCTTCGCATGTAGGAATAGATTTATTAGGAGCCCTTTAAACCACTTTCTTGCTTCACCATCCAAGGATTTCACAAAAAGTCTTAAAACAACATCCAGGTGTTCAACATTGAGATTTTCTGCAAAATTACAAAACACTGCTCTATGCTTCTTTGTTGTTTGTTCATCTCCCCTGAGAAATGAGGAAGAATTTTTAAGTATTCTTGAGGCATTGGATTCAATTGTTGAGGCAACTGAATAGGTGCTTACCTATTCAACAAGAATGCAAATGTTGCCATGTTTGCACTTGAACTTACTAAACCTTGAGTACCAGGAGATGTAGAACCTGTCTAAGAGATAAATGGAGTATGAAAAGGGGGAAATGTAGATATAGGTTCAGGTTGAACAACTATAGCAGATATATTTTTGAATACTAAAAAAGAAACAGACTCTAAAGACTGTTCTTGACAGTTGGGTTCTTGAAATTAAGTGGATGTAAAAGGTAATGCTTGATCAATAAAAGGTGAATGTTTGGATAAAAGATATGTTGAACTGTTGCTAGGTGTAGATAGTGTCGGAATTGGTGTAAATGGAGTTTTTGGCTTTCCAAACCTCTTGGAAACTAATCTCTCAGGGTCTGAAAGGGCTTGATCTTTCTGCTGTGAGGTATTTGACCTCGTATGAGGCCTTTTTGAAGCTAGAGTTGTTATTTTCTATTTAATACAGCCAAATATTTCATCCTCACTGAAAAACCAGAGGAAAATATTAAAATCCCAGGGAAAAATGTTATTTCTTTCATTCCCTGGCAACGTTGCCAATTAATGTTGTCTCTTAAGAAACCAATTTCTTGGCTATGGAGAAATTGTGCTTAAGACATTAATTTTTATTATGCATGTCACTTATTTGTATAATATATCTTCATGTGAAGGACTTGAAGGACCTAAATTTTAACCCTTAATATTTAGCTGGTATGAAAATCTCAAAATGCCATGTGATGCTGGATATAAATGTTGTGTGAAGAATGTCTTGAGAAATTAAAGATAATATGTTGTGTTTGACAGGAACTATTATTTGTAACTTAGAAGAAATACAAAGGTAGGAGCTTTAAATATGGGAGTGCTCTTTTAAGGAATTTTAACTTTATTCACATAAGTAAACAAAGACCTGCAACTTCATTACGATATTTAAAGAAAGGAAGAAACATAATGACACATAACAGAAAAAAAAACAAAATCATACCCAACACTGTGTGGAAAAATCCTGATTCTTTCATTAATCCTCAATTTATCATGTACACAATAGCATAGCCTTTAGGTTCTTCAAAATTCAAACCTTTTTTCTATAATTTTGCCTCTTTTTATACATCATGGTACAATTAGTAACTACCAAAACTGTCAAACTGCTTAACTACCTTCTAACTATCTAAAGTAAAAGTCATTACAGAATATTACATTAGAGGGTAAAAGACACCTCATTTTTCTGAAGAAATATGATAACATGAAGTAACATAAATTAAAGTATGATTGGTGATTGCTGCTTGCTATTTGAATCTGTGGCTTGATTAGATGGTTCTGCTAATGCATCTTTGGTCTACTCTATCATCCATTCTTTGCATTTTCTCCATAATGGTACATTTGACTTTGGTGCTTCCTCTAACTTGTCAAGTGCTATTTTGCAAGCTGTAATCCTACTATAAGTAGGCTTATCTATAAAATCTTTGTTAAGGTAGTTCACAATGGTGGCTCCCTTTAATATTGTTTTCATTTCATTATTGTTATCAACTTTTCTCTTTGCCTCAACTAGCAAAGTCTCATATGTCTTCCGTGGTAGCAAGTTTCCTTGTAGATCCCAACAAGAGGGAAGTCCAGCTCTAACTCTTTTATCAAACAGGATGTTAAACTTGGAAACTGCTTCCTTCATCCCATTTATCTTTTTCTCAACAATATTCCTATAAATATTCTTGAAAATCATGTTATTAAAATATATTGCACATAATGTTTTGTCTGGCATGTCATGCTTCTTCAATTCTGCAGTAGATTTAGAATTAATGAAATCTATCATGCTCTTTGTAAACTTTGATCTATCTAAATCTTTTTGTTTATTTTTCATGACCACCTCTTCCATGCCTCGGACTAGTGTTTTATCTTCATATATAATAACAAGAAATTCCCAAATGCGCTTGATAACCTCAATGAATTCATCCAATAGGATTTCCCTGGCTTGAATCAAGGGCATATTTCCCTTCATTTTTTCCTTTAGCCTTTTGATTTCATCTTCAGCCCTTAGAATATCTTCCCTATACTTCTTTGCATTTTCTTTCTCCCTTCTTGCTTCTTCTTCACTCAAATTCAATAGCTTGAAAGATGTTTCCAATTCTCTTTGGGTTTTCTTTACATCATGCTCAACCATTTTAAGCTCTTTTCCCAACTGTAAAACCTGTGCTGCTGTATCATTTGTGTTGGTTGGCATTACTATTGTACAAACATGAGTGTCTACCTGTCGTTGCAGCGTGTCCAAAGATTCTTCAAGTAAAGAAACTTCTTCAGTTTTCTGCAACACATCCTGTAGGAGCTTTTCATTTTCATTTTCCACTTCAGCTAACCCTACAACAATGGGATGCTCACCTGTAGGTAGATTCAACTTCTTTTTCAAAACTCCAATCTTTGACTTAGCATATTGCAATAATTTTTGAATAGCAGGTTGGTCATCAGGATTGACACCTATTTTTATGATAATTTTCTTTAGCTCATCCACCTGAGCATTCAAAGCTTTGGAGTTGGCTTTCTCCAACTTTAATTGTTGAATTACCTTATTTAGCATTTTTTCTGCCTTAACAACTGTTGCATTTGTTCTATGTAAATCATTTATGATCAATTGACCAGTTTGCATGTGCAAATTGATCTCGTCAAGCATTGGAAGCTTGTGAGTGTCAACAGTTAAATTCACAGTCTTGAAGTTATTAGTAGACCTCATTGATATTTCAGTAAGATGAGAAAAAGCAATTTTAAGTTGGCTTCTCTCCAAATCCATAGCAGATAACAATTTAGTTTGTAGAGGAGCAACTTGAGACTCAACTTGAACCTCCGCATTTAACTTCACCTTTTGGTTTCTTTCAGCTATTTAAGCAAACATACTTTGAATTAAAGGAACCTGATCATGAACATGTTCTCTAGAAGATGGGGAAGCTGGGGCACCTTCTGTTTCTCCTAACTGAATCACCAAACCAAGTTGTGCTGAAGACATTGCATCCATAAGCTTAGTCCTTTTTGCTGCTTCAGATTCTTCCTCATCCAAATCAGTGACTTCTTCTCTAACCCTCTTGAAACCTTTTTTTGTGATACTACGGGTTTCAATCTCTGCCCCCTGAGTGTTTTGCAAACCTCCATTTTCCAATTTCTCTGTTTTGGGTCTACTTTTATGTATAAAGGTTGAATATCCATTCTCTAGCCTTCTCTTTGAAATAATTTGATAAGGTTCATAAGCCCACTCAACCACCTGTAAAAGACACATATCATTCAATAATCTCTTGACCTCTTGTGCAGCCTATCTGGTGTTCACAATCAAGGGTCCCATTGCTTTGGGAAACTTAAAGAAATATCCTTTATTCATAGTAACAAAATGAACCTGATCTACATTCAAGCTCTGCCTGATAAATTCAAGGGAAAAAAGCCTCATTGGCACAAATTTTGGTAGCCTGTAAGGCTTGATAGAGGATCCATAAAGCCTAATCTCTGCATGCTCTTCAAAGACAAACCAATCTCCACACCTCACATCTTTACTCAATTGAAGAAATTCTTGAGCTTTAGGAAGAAATTTTGGGGGCAAGGTTGCATGCAAGATCTTATAAGCCACTGGAAGGAATAAAGAAGTGAACTCAAATAGACCACTATCTCTTGGATCACCCCTTATCAGGTCTGTCCAGAATACCACTGACTACTTCTTTTTATTGATGTCAACAAAATTTAGTCCCAAATCTATAAAATGTTCACCATTATGGTACAAAAATAAATAAGTAAGAACTGAAGGAAACTTGAAGGACCTAGTGAGAGTCAAAGTCATGAATTGGGTACTGATAATATCCACCCAGAATGTTGGAATATCTAGTACTATCTTCGGCTTCATCATTAAAGAGGAAAATCATAGCACTACCTTATCAACCTTCTTGGAGTCTTCTTTTCCTAGAATCTTAGAAATTAGTTACAAAACAGAACTTATATCAACTGCAAATATTTCTAAAGAGAAGAGATTCCCATATAGGGAGAATTGACCAAATTTAGGAGCCAGGAAAGAGGTAACATGAGAAATTTCTTGAGGAGACATGGTCTCATAATATGAAACCTAAGACTCTTCAGTAAAGGTGGTGTAAGTTCTAGATACAAGGTAATTCAAAGCTTGGTGTATTAATTGTGAGGTTACTCAAAAAACACTCTCCCCTGATTGATTCATTACAAAACACTTCTTAGGGTACATTGTTGAGGCTAGCCATTGAACAAATTTAGGGAATAAATGAGTCCCGGGGACAAAAGGAGTTAAAACAACTAACCTAACCATTGCCATGAATATAGGAGACTTTTTATGGTTCAAAATGACTTCTTGATACAGTGAAAGATGCTTAATTGTGAGAGGGTATCAGAAATATCACGTTTGACATCCATTAATGGGGTATGGATGACTAAGGAAGAACTTAATTGTTTGGCCATGGTGTTTGTAGATGACAGTTGCTGATGATAGTTGTCGGGATGGTTGCTGACTCAGAATTCTGAATTGGAGGCAAGGTTGCTTAGTACTAAAAACAAAAGACTAATGGAACAGGGTTTTACCTTTCTTTTATATATATGGTAAGAAAAACGGAGGAAAACCTTGTAATTAATGTGACTAACTAATGGAGTGGTAGATGAGGTGATGGGGTATGGTGGGTGAGGTGGACGGTAATGAATGAGAGTGGCAGATGATGTGGAGGAGATGAGGTGGAGTGAAACGATGGGGGTGGCCCACTGCGGGGGTAGGGAGTGTACTGGAGGTTAATCAGGTTTTAACCCTCACAGTGATCTTAGGCCGTAGATCTTAGTCAACTACCTTGACATCATGGTAAACTGCGGGGGTTGAGCCTGAGTTATAACTCGTGCTTGTTGTTCCCCCACAGAGCACTTTACCCACCTCTTGAGCCATCGCTTGTTTATATTTCGTAATACCACTCGAAATTTTGTATATGGGTCGGGGCCCCACCTTATCGTTTTTGAATGACGTCAATAATATAAATTAAAACACTTCTTTCGGACTTTCAAACTCTCTTTTGATTT
The DNA here is from genome assembly GCA_000404065.3 of Pinus taeda. Taxonomy (NCBI): domain Eukaryota; kingdom Viridiplantae; phylum Streptophyta; class Pinopsida; order Pinales; family Pinaceae; genus Pinus; species Pinus taeda. The sequence continues at coordinate 110,307 of APFE030565368.1, read as the reverse complement.
TTAAACATAATATTTGATTTTTTTAATTTTTTGTGATAATATTGAAAATGAAATTCAAATGATGATGGATGCTACAACAGGTCCAAAAGTTGCCAAACTTCGGAATCATGTTGCCTATATGTTCAAGAGTTAGTCCCTCTGCAGTTACACTTACTCCTGGTTCTCTGTATCATCCAAAATCATTTGCATCCCTTTGTCTCGTGTCGATGATGTGGGATACATCATGGCCCTCCAACACGATCACTTCCTCTCGACTTCATCTCATTATCTAGGAAGTTGATCGAGAGACTCCCTTCTAGTACCTTAGAGCTTGCATTCCCTAATGGCAAGTTCTTCGTACTCGATGACAAGTTCACATCATTGGCTTTCAATCGGGTGATTTCACGAGTGTTCGACTTCAGTTCCTTTATTCACATTCCATGAATTGTGTTGATAGTACCTTGAGGACCATTGTCATTATTGGTGGTTTGTCTCACGCTTGTTAACAGTTCACATCATCGGCTGGTAATCAAGCGATTTTCTAGCATGTTCGATGTCAACACATCTATTCACGTGTTAGAATTTGTACTTTGATTAGGTTGTGTTGGAGCGCAAGACCCTTGGCTCAGATTACAAAATTCCAGGTTGCAAGGTGGTCTGACATGATTGTTCATATGCATGTCTCTTTCAGATGGGTGGCTGCAACCATACCATGAGTTATCATATGTGATCCTTCTCATTATTGGATGGCTACGACCATACCTTGGTTTCCATATGATCCTCTTTATCAGTTGGTTGCGCCCATACCTGGATCTATTTACATGATCATTCTCCGGATGGTTGCGTCCATGCTGCAATTCATGTGTCATTTGACATAGTTTATAGTCACGTGTCTGTATCTGTACTTGCTTGTAGTTTTTTCGATGGCAGACTTCGGTTCCCTGCACTGATTCATAAAGCATTTCACCCCTCACTCTAGTTCGGCCTTCAGGCTTTAGGCGGCATCTGTTACATAGCATTTTGTCACTATCCCTATACTCCTCGTTCCATGACCCTGGATGACCTCTACAGTGAACCCTACATGCTTTCCCTTCATGAAGAAACTCCAATTGTGTCCCTCTTCATGATCAGAACAATTACCTTTTGCATAATTTCCCAAAAATCTTATGTTTTTCCCAGTTTACAAGACTGACGCTAATGACCCGTGTCCTCCTCTTGCTAATATGCATGGATTACAACTATCCCTGGCGCCGACCAGAGTGACTAAGCCGTTTTCCAGTCACGTCAATCCTCTTTTGGAAATATTTTTAAATAAGGAGTCGAAGCTTCCAGCTCTAGAAGCTTCGTAACAGAAGTCTGGTAAATGGTTAGGCCGGATGGAGTTGAGGAGGTTAGTTTGGGCTCCTTTCCCCTATTAGAATGGAACTACCTCAAGAGATAAGACATGCTCCCATGAGAAGAGGAACCATATCCCTTCCATCCATGCTATATAAACCTCCCTTTTTCCCAAGCACAAGCTAGTTCTAATTAGACTCTGGTTGAAGTTTTGATTTTAGAGTAATTAGAAAGTTATTCAGAGTTGTAGCTTTCTAATTGTACCTAAAGGATGAGTTGAGTCTAGAGAAGGGGGTTGTGAAGGGGATGGATGTTGTGAGGGAATAGCAGACTGCTTGGCAATGACTCGTGACACTTGAAACATGAAAACACTCAAAGATTTGGGCTCAAAAAGGGTAGGCGATGGGACATAATAAGCCCCAAGCAACGCGGAATCTTTATAAACTCCAGGAGAAACATCGGTAAGGGTAGGAACAATATTATTTCTAGTCATAGATGAAATAGTGGTTTGAGACTGAGGGTCATAGTAAGTTAGCTGATCGACAGTGACGATATTTCCATTGTGAGGAAAGCACATCTTGTATGCAACAACGAAAATGGCATAGGTGTAATTAGGACCCAACAAGATGTTATAATATAAAGGGGAATCAATGACTTCAATATCAATCAAGACTATCTTTCCAACAATGGTAATGGGGAAGTTGCAATATAAACCGAGGGATAACCATCCCAAGCATGAAGAGTGATAGTGGATGGTGACAATTTAGGGGAACCAAGTTGCTTCCAACCACTCACAACCATCACACAGCTGGAGGCACCTTCATCTATGATACACCGTTGGACAATGGAATTCTTTATGGAGACTAGTATTTAAAAGGAAACAAATGAAGGAGGAGGGGGGGGGGGGGTTTTCCACTTTATTAACATCAAAGGCAATAAAAAAATAATGAAGAGTTTTCATAACGCTAGAGCAGACAATAGATATTTTCATTGGGATAGGCACGTCTCGAGGAATCCCAACGTTGACATGGTAATAGGAGATTGCGCCAAGTCATATACTATGTTATATGTATGAGCGACTTTAAATGGAGAAAAAAATTGACATAATGAACCTTTGGGGATCTTAGGAGGGACCTCTACCTTAGGCAGAGGGATTTGTAAGCTTCCATTTGGTGATGACAGGGGCTTAGTGGAAACTTTGGGTTGTGACTCAGTGGTTGTCTTCGAAGGATGTTGGTCATATTAACACGACCGAGTCTGGAGGTGAACTTGTTTAGTGTTGACTTCTTTATAATTCATAATGAAAAGTTGGTAATTATTATGGTCAGATTGTAAAGGTGGGATGGTTGCAATATTTTATGTGGGTTGGGTAGCCACATATCCTTAATGAGGAAAAGGATTAGTAAGCACTTTTGATTTTGATGAAGTAGGAGGGGGAGGAGGTGGAGCAGTGGGTTGAGGTCCTCTAGAAGGAGATTCTTGAGCTTCCCATACTTGACACATTTGACGTAAAAGGGGACATTCATGATTATAGTGGCCAAAAATCTGCAACAAGCATAAGGTTTATTGGTTCTAAGAGCCTTGTTCTACTTGGGTTGTCTGCCCTATTGCTAGGTCGTGGGATTATGCTGGTCACCCTTAGTGGTATTATAGGTCATTTTGTCACATCCAACCAATATGACTTGGAATGGGATCAATCAAAATCCTATTACCCCTTTACAACATCATTGCACAAAGCCCTATGCATGACTCTGTCATTCCCCGCAATTTCTACCCTAAACTACATCATCTGAGCTAGTTTTAGGGCCAACACACCCTGGCCTCTTTCTGGACAATGTTCACCTACAAGTTGCTCCACTGTAGCCTACATTGATCGCATACAAGTTGCTTCCCTTTGCTCTTGTGTGAGTACTATAAATTCAGGAAAAAGAGAGAGAATCATGAAGCCTCCATTTCTAGAAGCTTCTAGGATCTGTTGTAACCATTTACCTCAGATAAAACATTCAGATCCTATCCTATCCTACCTTGGAGTTTCCATCCCTTATCCTTAGATCTCATCCTCCCATCAAGAGTGGATCTCAATCCCAATATTGGTAAAAGGATAAGAACTCCCAACTTACCCCACTCCTATATATATTTACAGCCTTCCATATGGAAGAGGTTGGATTTTGGAGAGTGATTCTACCCTTATGCTGCTATTGTGAGAGTGATATTTTCATGGATTTGGGGAGATTGGAGGTACACTTTGTGACAAAGGAAGGACAATTCAACAACTTGGAGGAGCTCTTATACAATATCAACACCTATTTATGGTTGTATCTCACTCCATGATTTCTTTGTTTTCCTATATGTGATGTCATTATTTCATGTATATTAACACCATATTGATCTATTGAATAAAGTATATAGATGATGCTACATAGATTTCGTAGTTTCTTGGCTTGTGTTGTCTGGTTGTGCGGGTTCTAATTTTGGCAGTTGGAGCTAGGATTGGAGCATTCAAGCCAAAGAAGGAGAAATACGTGCAATAAATTCCAAATAGGTTTCATCCCTTCATCTACTTAATTTAAGGAAAACATTGGGTCCTTTGTCTCTCTGTTGTTCTAGATTAGCCACCAAACCTAGGGGAGATACTTTTTTCCGCAATCGTAAATCTCGCATAACAAGGGGAATGAGATTGGGGACCTTGATTACCTTGGTTACCTTGAGATTGTTTGTTTTGTTTACATTTCCCATTATTCCTCCTCTTGGGGTTAGGGGGATTCATAGTACTTTGTTGAGCATTCACTTAACCTTGAGGAGGTGGTTGTTGTTGTGGCAGAGGTGGGGGGTGGGGGGCATGGGAGGTTGAGGCATTGGTGTTGGCGGGGCTAGAGTGCTAAGCGGTGCATAAAGATAGTAAGGATTCATGACAACACATGAATAACCAGGTTGAGAAACAATTGGCCCTGGAATTAGCTGATGTGGATCTGGATATGCATATGACATGTTGGTACCTTGGTAAGAGTTGACATGTGAAGGATTGGGAAGGGGATAGGTGTAAGAAGAAATGATGCCCCCTAGATTTGACCATAACTCATAGGAGGTGGAGAATATGGTGGAGGTTGAGGGTGGGAAAGAGATCCAATGATACCATCAGTGGTATGAGATGGCCCCGATGCATTAGTAGTACCAGGCTGAGGTAGATTGGGGAGGATAGTATAAATATAACTTGACCGAGCATAGACCATATCGTATTTAAAGGCTATCTAGAGAGCTTCTTCCTCAGTCTGAGGGAAGTGGGAGGCAACACATTTACCTATGGGGGCCAAAATAGTTCTTAGAAACCATTGCATATATACACAATCTTCTGATTCAGGGGCTCTACACATGCTCCTCCTTCTCCACCACTCTTATACATGGTCAGAAAGGCGAGTGGCAGGAGTTTGACAAAAAGAGGTCAAGAGTTTGGTACCTATTTTGTATCAGAGAGGTAATTGGAAGTAGGATTATATTTGTCGAGAGTCACAAAGGTAGAATGGGAGGCATGCTATTGGTCCACATACCATGTGGCAACAACTCCAATTAGGGTGAATTTGAAGAGACCAAGACAAATGGAGTCTTCGGTAATGGAATTTGTGAACAACACATGTGAAAAGAGTGAACATGATTGGTGGGGTCTTCTGTAGGATTAACTTTGAACTTGGGAATGTCAGAAGGAAGCTTGGTTGGCATAGGAGGCCAACTGGGGTTATGGAGAAGAGGATCATTGATGAGTTGGCTAAAATTAGGGAGGCTAAAATGACCCATATAAGGAAGCAAGGGAGGATTAGTAACCATATAGGTAGAGGCTCCGCTAGTGGGGTTACCTTGGTTATCACCTTGGTTTCCACCACCCACATTAGTGCCTAACATGGTGGAAGTGTGGGGATGGGAAGATGCGGAATCAGAGGCATAACTAGAGGATTTAGAAGAACTAGAGTTAGTATGGGGACTTTATGGAGGACCAGGAGGATGGGTTCGAACTCGATGAGAGGGAGTAAGATGTACTAAATGACATTGGGGGTGAAGGCCACGAAGTCTCTTGTACAAATGCCTAGGGGGCACAATGGTGTCAAGAAAAATATGATTCTAGAGAATAAATGGTTATGATAGGAGAAAGAGTAACAAACAACAAGAAAACACCTAGTGCAATGGTGCCAAGTGGAAACTAACTATAATGATATGGTACTAAAATTCAAGCAAACACATCCTATCAAAGAAAAAATGACCTCTAGCCTAAAGGTGATCTAAATCCTCAAACAAGTCCTAATTCTATATTTTAGATGGCCTTCTTACTTGACGAAATCTGATCCATGCAAGAAAAGCTATATGGAGATAGGTGGGGTAGAGGAACAACTGCTTACCTGAAGCTAGTCATATAGGGTGTTTTCCTAAGATTGGCCACTAAGGTTACCGTCATACCATGGGGGTGATAGAGTCTTGAGCTTCTTGGTGATCAACCATGGCATGAAATTCCCTACCAAGGGTTGGGTAGCCTTGAGGAGAATCACTAGCATCATGATCTAGCCTAAGCCCCTCTGAATCAATTTTCTAATGCACTTTGACTTTGGAACATGGGATGGTGAAGGATTTTAAGCTCCCTAATATGTCAAATTTCAATGTCTCAATGTAAGCGATCAATGGGTGTTATTAGAAGCCTATCCCATTGATCCTATGCCTAACTACAAATATTGTTTTGACCTTGGTGTCCAAGTGGGATCAATCTATGTGAGTTAATGTTATGAATATAATTCATAACAATTAAATAGATAAATTAAATATAAATATTAAATAATTAAATATTAATTAGGTTAAATAGTCATTAAGTTAGGTGAAAAGGCATGTCTAAAAGACATGCCCATTCACGAAAGGTCACCTGTTGAGGTATAAAAGCAGGGCCTCATTGTAACAATCATATATCATCGTATACAATTTTATATATAATAAATTATTATTGTTAAATACCTGTCTGTATTTTTACATTCAAGTCTTCAAGCTATCAGTGTTTTGTGTTTCACCATAGTTTTATGCTACAGTGGTATCAGAGCCATGGCACATGATATAATCATGCGAGTCCTTGAACATTGTTCGCCGCACAATGTGCCATTACGTTCACCATTATGTTCACGTCTTGAATGCTTTGAGAAGTTTAGTGAAATTCAAGAAGCATTTCAGCGTTTAGAAAAATCATATGCAGAAGTTAAAGTGTGTCAAAAGGAAATCGATAATAAGTATTCAAAAGATGGTGGTCAGAAATGAGGATTTCACAACTACACAAACTTTCAATGAACCTTTTAAAGCAAATTTGTTGATATCCCCAGAATACAGTGCTAAAAGCATTACCATTTCCAGAGGACCTAATGGACCAATTAAAGCACTGACTATTGGAGGAAAGTCTGCAAGACATGAATTGATTGGGATGCAACCATTGTTGTCAACAGATGAATGTGATGCACCTAAAATGATTGGACTATAGCCTTCAGGTACGCATACAATGTCAGGTTTAAAAGTGCATCATAGTACATTGATCACACCTGCTGTTGAACTAGCCAACAAGAGGAGACGTCTTGCAAACAATGGAGTAACTGGTGCTCAGAAACCACATAAAGTTAAAGATGGTAAAAATAGGAAAGTCAAAGTAGATCCATTAGTACCAGAATTTGCTGCTAAAAACATTTATATTCCCATAAAACCCAAAGAATTAACTGAAGCACTGGCTATTGATGATGAACCTGCAAGATATGAATTGACTGGCATGCAGCCATCATTGTCAACAGATAACTATACCATGCTTGTAATGACTAGACTACAACCATCAGCTATGAGGGTAATGAGAGGTTCCATAGTACCTCTTGGGTCATTCGTCGCACGTGTTGAACCTAATAACAAAAAGAGACCTCTTGAAGATAATGGACTTGTTGGTACTCAGAAGCCACCTAAATGTCCAAGTACACCACTAAAAAAACCAGTTAGCACATAGGTGGAAGTTGAACATAAACTGCGAGAAGAAAGCGAGGTTACTGGTTAACACGTGAATTATTTTTTACAGATTCTAGATTATTATTCGGAAGTTTCTCACTTTGGGGAATGAGGGTTTATTGATATGTATCACCCCGCTATTGGAACTGTCTTGGGTCGTCGATTCGAGAAAGACAATGTGATGCTCGAGGTGATTGGAAAGGGACCTTTTCCAGTGTATACGAAGATATGAATAGAGTAGAAGGTTTCTATTATGCCCTGAAGGAAGTGCACTGTGATCCAAATGGAGATCGCCAGCCGACACAGTCTGGCAAGGGTTCAGTTACATCAACCTTTTATTTTCATTTGCCATGAGTGAATGGATCAGTCGATCAGATCAAAGCGACATGGGTTTTGTTCCAAGTTCCAATTGTCATTGTTATTCAAGGCCACGAAGGTTCCATGGTCAAACGAAAACTGGATTCGAATAAACGTGTCACTAGTCAAACATTGTGGCCATCAATTGTTGCGGTCAATCATTTTGTTGGTATTAATCGAAATTATAATCGCTCCAATCAAATCTCTCCAACATATCAATATCCGGTTCCTCAAGCTACAGGTTATGGCCAGGATCAAACACCTGAGGGAAATACTTATTCGTTTGTAGCTCAACCGACTTCACTCATTTCTCAGTCGTACTCGAATGGGCTAGCGCAAGGTAGTCCTTATACCTCTTCGAATCAGAGTCCACAACAGTGCAATCTCCAGCACTAAACGCTGAAACTATTGATGGGTCGGCGAATGATGAGGGCTTGCAAGAAAGTTCGTGGGGTTAATCTCACATTCTCTTTCTCGACTTCCCTTCCAGCTAATACATAAATTCGAATGCCTAACTAAAATAATTGCATAATTTACCACTTGTAGATGTGATGTGCTATATCACAAATTAATCACTTTGATCATAGAATTAGAGTATCTCTCTCTCTCTCTCTCTCTCTCTCTCTCTCTCTATATATATATATATATATATAGTATTATAGTTAGTTTAATTAATTATTAAAAAAAAACTATATCAAACAAATTATTATTATTAAAAAAATAAATAAATAAATTAGAGTTAAAAAAAAATAAAAAAAATCGATAACCCTAGACTCAAATCAGAGTTACCAGCGAATCATAGAAGATGACGTAGTCAAATGAAGAAAGTATTAGCGGTCAAGTGAAAATAAGACAATCGATAACCCTAGACTCAAATCAGAGTTACCGATGAATCATAGAAGATGACGCAGTCAAATGAAGAAAGTATTAGCGGTCAAGTGAAAAGAAGACATTCGTGGCAGATAAGAGATCAAGTCCTTTCATCAACAAGCTTTGAGGACAAAGCTTCTGAAGGAAGGGGCTATGTTATGAATATAATTCATAACAATTAAATAAATAAAATAAATATAAATATTAAATAATTAAATATTAATTAGGTTAAATAGTCATTAATTTAGGTGAAAAGGCATGTCTGAAAGACATGCCCATTCACGAAGGGTCACCTATTGAGGTATAAAAGCAAGGCCTCATTGTAACAATCATATATCATCTTATACAATTTTATACATAATAAATTATTATTATTAAATACCTGTGTGTATTTTTACATTCAAGTCTTCAAGCTATCGGTCTTTTGTGTTTCAGCATAGTTTTATGCTACAGTTAAGTTATTATAGTGGCTTGTTTCAAGTCTTGGCTTGACGATGTTAACAAAGCTCACATTTTCTTAGGGTGTGTGTGGGAAATAATGTGTCAAGTGGATGAGTTAATTAAGTATGTTTTGAGGATGCCACGTGTTGTTGAAAATAAAGTGTTGAAAACTGTAAATAATGCTAAAAATGGACAATAAAATAAACAAAAAATTCAAGCACAAAACCCCCCATCCAAGAAGGAGATCAAGTGACAAGAGAAAAGAGGTCAAACAAGAAACTCAAGGACACACATAATGGCCAAAATATCTAGAGTATAAGGGACTGGGATCTAGAGGCAACAATCTGCTGAAAATAGTGCAGAAAACCAACAAAAATCAAAGGTGAAAATGCTAGAAAAGGACAGGAAAGAAGCTCCAAAAAATAGGATACACAAGGGGATCCTAAGGGGAAATACAACACCATACTCTAAAGGGAGTAAAATTTTAAGAAACCTATCCAAAAGGGCTACAAAATAGTGGAAAAAACCCTAAAAAATAGTGGCTGAAAATGTTGCACACTAGACTCCTCAGCTCAACAATTTTGTTCCTAAATCATGGAGGTGTAATCTAAACTATAGGGGCCTTTTTCTTTCCTCAATGATAAACTAATAAGTGGATCTAGGCATAGGGGTGACTCAAGAAAGAACAAAAAAACCTTCTCGACACACATGGAACACTCTTGTCAAAATCTGGGAAAATTTTATTTTAATTTTATTTAATTTTATTTTTTAATTTTAATTTTTTTAATTTAATTTTAATTTTTTAATTTTTTAATTTTATTTATTTTTTAATTTTTTTTAATTTATTTTTCATTTTAATTTTAATTTTAATTTTAATTAATTAATTAATTTATTTTAATTTATTTAATTTAATTTATTTATTTTTTCTTATTTTCTGGAAAATTGCAAAGTGCATAAATTGACCTAAAAAGTGCGTTGGCATAGTTTTTAGGCTTAGAAAGTGCACTATAGGCGCAAAAAAAAGGGCCTAAAAGTTATCTATATTCCTGCTTCTCTCGCTCAGTAAATCTGAACCAGAATGTGTCATCTCTTGCTTGGTTGGTACTGTGACTTGCAGAAAGATGAACCCCCCCCCCGCCCCCCCAAAAAAAAAAAAAAAAAATCCCAAAAGAAAGATCTAAAAATATAAATTGAAAGGGCTAAAAATAACTGGCAAAACACCGAAGATAGCTTAAACAGTAGTCACCAAGGTTCTGAATTACTACACCAGTGGAGTTATCATTTGTTGACAAGTATGTAGCTAAATCCCTAGTGGAATTGCCATTTGTTAGTGTAAAGGTTTCAGATAAGTGTACCAAACATGATTCACTATGGTTTGGGAATCCCACACCTATCACTCACATATTTTCGATTATTTTGGTTTTGTCCATTTATGATTTCACTTATAGTGGTTTTGGTGAGCATACACTTGTTGAAAGGAAATATCGAGTTATGAAAGAGCTACATGCCAGGTGGACAGATCTCCTACCGAATCTTCAGAGAAGGGAGCCTCAATCTCCTCAACATTTTGATAGGGCTATTTTTCATGCCCATCTATACAAAACGAGATTGCAAAAACTCAAGCTAGAATAGATTGGATTGAAATGAAACCCACCCCTACTTCTACCCCTCATAAACAGTGAAACAACAAGTGAAGCAGAGGAAAGGAAGCAATGGTTAGAATGGGAAAATAATCTTGGATGTTATAGTAAAGGAATGGCTAACAAAATCATTGATTGGGATTCTAGGGTAGAGAAGGTAGATCCAACTACATATGTAGAGAATCACATGTAAATGAATGTATTTATTTTATACCTTTTATTGCTTAGAGGATGTGCAACCCTCCTGTTGGGGGAAGACGATGAGGTGCCAAAATGACAAAATTATGTTAACAATTGCATGAGATAGGCAGTGGAAGATTCGAAAGGAACTCAAGGGCTTAACAACTATCTTTCCTTTCAACCTTATTCCATAACTAAGTCAGTAGAATAAAGTATTAGTGAATAGTTCCCTAGTTTATTCTTGCATAGATTAAGATGTTATTTTAGTTTCAAGTTTTAAGATTACGATGCGTGATTGGCTAGCCTTTACAAAATGCATATGCCATGCTAAACACCTTTTAAATTTATACTTATATGGGTTGAAATTTCAATAACATCGAGTAGGGAAACAATATTGGTACATAAAATTCTTGAGCGATTAGAGATCCCTTGTAGTCACTATAGCTTGGATGCCCATGCATGCCAAATTACACTTCTCAGCGATAACAAATCTCGTACCCAAGTTCAAACATATATCAATTTTTCTTTTCACTTCCACATTCTCAATATATCGATTACTAAATTCATATATACTTTCCAAGCTCACAGCTTGCAATATCTTGGTTGCTTCTTACACCCAGTAGAAGATATTGTGATCTTCTTGGATAATGGAACATACTAATTCATTATTATAAATAAATATTAGTGCCTTACTCATGCCCTCCAGCATCATTACACAAAATATTTGTGCATGATGTTTATTTCTAGTTGTTAAGGAATCCTTACATGAGTCCTCCAACCTATGCAGTGTTTTTTGACTCACATTTGTGCCACTACCAACAACACTCCTTATGTTAGTTGATCACTTGTGTACTGTACCAACGCCTCAATCATCTCCTAAACATCCTTCCTTGCAAGTTTAATCCTATGTAACAACATCATTCTTGTCCTTTCTAATTCCGCCAATACTATCCTTGATGCTACTTGTTCCATTATGCAATATACTGGCATATTCAATGGTTTCATAATCCTGAGGCTCACTACCTACCTCATACCCCTTTTGGGTAACCCCGTAGAAAATTGAAAATGTATAATAGAAACTTACAACTGTTGTAAACGATGAACTGCTAACAACCATTTCATGTATCAAACATCTTGAAAAATATTGAGCTTCCAATTTAAAGAGTTCTGAAAAAAATAAAACAATGAACATTAAATTTAAAAAATGCAATTTTGATCATGAGCATGTTTTGAACAAGAGAAGGCGATATTGACCTAGTGAGAAAATGCTTCACTTAAATTCATAAGGGATATGTGCTAGACACACATGACACATATACTTTCGAGTTCCCAGAACTTGCAAAGAAGATGCATCTGAAAGATAAGAAGTAATTACCACCAAGGGTTCATAACAGGACATTGTCCAATTAGAGTGCCATGTAACAACAATAAGACATTAATTTCAATTTTTTTCCTTTTTTTCATTTTGAAAACTAGTTAAACAGTGCCTTCATATTCTATTATAGGAAACATGTATTTCGTTGAGATTATAATGGAACATCCTCCCAAAACATACAAACTTGTACTGTAGATGACAAAAGAAAAAGTTCTTCTGCCAGTACAATGTTCATGGCAGAATAATCAAGAAAATTAAATTCTATTTCAAAATACCTAGAATTCAATTTTATGTTTGAAAATTGTTCAACGTTTTATAATTAAACCCTAGCTAAACTAATCAGTCGAATCCTAGTTGAACATCTCGGCACAAAAGGCCCTTACAAGGATTTGTATTTTACAATAAATTAAATAGTTAAACCATGAAAACTATCATTTGTATGCTAGAAATTTACAAATGTAGGGTAGAAACTTACAAATGCTTTAGATGTTGACCTGTGTGTAGTCATTTAATGCACGGAACATCTTGTAAAATATGGAGCTCTGAATTTAAATACTTTTAAAAAACACGAAGGGATTATCATCTAAAAGAAATATATGCAATTATTCTCATTAGCAGGGTGTGAACAAGAGAAGGCAATATTTACCTAGTGAAAAAATGCCAGACTTGGATTCATAAGGGATATTTGCTACAAACTTAGGACACATATAATTTGGATTCTGACAACCTAGAAAGAAAATGCATTCAAAGAACAAAAATTAATTACTACATGATGCCCATGGAAAAATAGCCATAGAAATTATTTTTATTTTGTTTGAAATAATTGGAATTCAATAAAACAAATCGATCGATTTCCAACTCACAGTCACTATTTGATATAACATTATAAAAATGGTTAATATTTCAAAGAGGAGTTAATAGCATTATAAGAAATATCACTAACCTGGTAGAAAATGGTTTATGAATTCTTCAGACATATATTCTTGAAAACTTGGAAGATAAAACACATGTAGGGGTATTTGAAGGAGTAGCAATTGAATTGGTGCTCCAAGAGATTCTGTGGCATGTAAACCCAAAATGAGAGAGCTTTGAAACATATAATAGCAAGTTTAAACTGAAAATTTCAAGAAAGTGCTTTACTAGCTGATCATTTTGATGAACTTGTTGAAAAAGTTTCTTGGATATGCTGCTAAACAAAAATGATCCCCTCCTTACCAGTGAGCAATTTCTCATAGTTGATCATTCTGATGTACTCGTTGACAAAGTGTCTTGGATGTGGCGTGAAACAAAAATGCTCTCGTCCTTAGGATGGCGGTGTACTCACAAACGAGCAAGTTCATAGAAACAATTGTTCTTACCATTCATAATAATATCATTTCTATTATAAAAATCAATATTTGACTACATATACTACTTATATGTTTTGCTATAATTGGGCATTAATAACTCATCATCAAAGCATATAGCTTCAAAATACTTAACATATTGAGGCATTTGTACGAACCCTAATGGTTTCCAAACAAAGAACACGTGGTTCAAGAAACTATGTATTTTCTTCATTATTTATGACTAGTAAAAGAGAGGTAAAAAAATCATTAGGCAGGATAGCCAAAGCACTTAACATGATGAAAAATACAATACTTTGAAGTGATAGTGAGACTTCACATTCTTGTGAGCACATCTGCAGTATAGAAGTAGTAAAAGAAAGTCGGGAAAGATAAATGACATCCAGTTCATACTAGTTCATTATATCATATACTTGCAATTGTATATGTTTGCAATAATATGCGAGATAGCTTTAAAAAACAAAACTTGTGTACAAGAAAACTCATTAACAAATGAACACAATAAGAACAATAAATATGTACGGCAAAGTTAATTTTTCAATAGCATTTGAGATATCAAAAGAAAAGCAAAAAACAAATATCTCAAATTTTCTTTGAAGACATATTTCAACAGAAAAGATTTGATTTTCTCCATTCTTCATGATTGCCAAAAAATAGGCAAAAAAATCATTAGATAGCATACTCAAAGAACTTAACATCATGAAAAATACAATACTCTTAGATAATAGTGAGACTCATTGTTATTGTGAATATAAGTGCAACATAAAAGCAGTAAAAAAAGTTAGCAAAGGCAAATGACATTGAGTCCTTGCTAGTTCATTACACATACATTTGCAATTGTATATGTTTTCAATGGGATTCCAAATAGCTTAAAAAACAAAACTTGTGTACAAGAAGGCTCATTAACAAATGGACATAACATGAACGATAACTATGTACTCAGAAGTCAAATTTTCAAGTGGTCTTAGATATAACAAAAAAAGCAGAACACAAATATGTAAATTTTACTGTTGAAACATATTTCAACACAAAAGATTTGATTTTCTCCATTATTCATGACTAGGAAAAAAGAGGCAAAAAAATCCTTAGGTAATATAGTCAAAACACTTAATATCATGAAAACCAGAATATTCTTAGATGATAGGGAAACTCAGTATTCTTGTGAGCACAAATGTAGTATAAAAGCAATAAAAGAAAGTTAGCAAAAACAAATGAAATTCGGTCCTTGGTATTTCATTATATCATATTTTGCAATTGTATATGTCTACAATGGGATGCCAAATAGCTTAAAAAAACAAAACTTGTGTTCAAGAAAACTCATTAACAAATGAGCACAGTATGAACAATGACAATGTACTTGGAGGTTAATTTTTCAAGAACATTTGAGATATGACAAGAAAAGTACAGGAAAAACATCTCAATTTTGTTGTGGAGACATATTTGAACACAAAAGACTTGATTGAAAATGTATAGGAACTAAGAAATTGACACACGTTTAGTTTTCTATCTTTTTTTTCTTTTTCCTTTTTCTTTGGATAACAAAACTTCATAATATGCAGAAATAGAAAAACTCAAGTCAATACTTTAATAGAATAAAGAAAAAATGGCATATATATACTGTGGTATAATAATTTTATTGAAAATACATTATACTGTTACTAGCCTAAGATATTATGATTTGATTAAAAAAATTGATGCAATCACTTTGCATAGGTTTCAATGTATCTAAATATTCATACTGCAAAGTGTGCATTTAGTTCTCTGATTTTCATTGCAGAGGAAATAGTGACTAATTTGAAAGTGCCAAAAAAAAGAGAGCAATGACTACTTACTGGCAAAAAAAGGATTTCGTTATGAAGATTCTAGGAAACATTAAGAAAGGAATGAACAAAATTTTCTTGTATCTTGTTATTCAGGGACTTGCAAGAAAAGAAAAATTATGAATTAGTGTTTCAGGAAAAAAAATTAATTATGAGCTAGACAAATGCACAAGAGGGCAAAGGAAAAAAAAAAGAAGCAAAGAGGAAAAATATCTTAATTGCAAATATGTATAATTTTGAGGCATACAAAAAGTAGTTTTTTGTTAGTCATAGCTCTTTGATCTCAGCAATAATGTTGTTGATTGTCAACATGAAAAGACCACGAATGCAACGTTTTCTTAAATTGAAAACCGTAGATGATATGATTTGCATGCATTGCTGCAAACTTGTTTCAACTATAACTAAACAATGTTTTTTTGTAGGAATTTACAGGGTAAATTCCTCATATAGAACACAAAAGGTCACCGCTCACAAATAGATCATAGATAATTACACTAGTATTATTGACATGGTTAAACCCCTCAAAAAGGGAAACAACCCATAGCCTAAGCCAACGCGACCACTCAGGCAATTTATTAATGTAAAAGAGAGAAAATTTACATAAGCTTCTCTCATGAACAGTCACCTTACAAATGACCCTCCATGCTCTTTAAATAGAGATCATGGACCAATCGGGTGTTAAGCTACGGATCAAGTGTCGGTAATACTGAGGAGAGAATGAGCCATTGGATCACTTCATGTCTAGAACATGTCGTGACTATCAGGTTGTAAGTTACAGAAGTACAAAGTAAAGAAACACACATTACCTAACTCTACACTAGACCAAGTTATACTTAACTATTTCCTATGTGTCGAAATATCCTAACATCCCCCCTTAAGAACAACTTGGGATAGGATTGAAGGATGTACAAATATGACACAATAGGAGAAGGAAGGAGGAATTAGAGCCTGTCCCCCTTAGTGACAACTTCCTGAACTTCAACCATAAATCGAAGTTTTAGTAAACTTTGCCTCTGTGAGAGCCTTTGTAAAGATGTGTGCAATTTGATCATCGATTGAAAAATATTGCACTTCAAGAGCATGGTCATGAATGAGATTTCTGATGACATGCATGTGTATTTCAATGTGTTTGCTACGCTGATGTTGGACTAGATCTTTGCATAGTTGAATAACACTTTGATCATCACACCAAAGTGTAGTCGGATGTTGCTGCTGAAAGCCAAACTATAATAGGATCTGACGAAGCCACAGGGCTTCCTTACTAGTTTCTACCATGCCATGATACTCTGCTTCTAATGAAGAAAGAGAAATGGCACTTTGTTTCTTGCAAGTCCATGTAATAGGTCCATAATCAAAAGTGAACACATAACTTGCAATACACTTCCGATCATTAGGGTCACTAGCCCAATCAAAATCAGTGAAACTTACCAATAGAGGAGATGCTTCTGCACTATAATGAATCCAAAATTGAACTGTACCTCAAACATAACGAAGTATTCTTTTAGCTGTTTTCCAATGACTTTCATGTGGGTTTTGCATGAACGGAGCAATAAAGCCAACAACAAAGGAAAGGTCAGGATAGGTATGGGTCAGATACAAAAGTTTTTCTACAAGATGACAGTATAAGGTAGCATCAACTTCAGGGGAAGAACAAGTGAGTGAAAGTTCGGCTCTAGACTAAAAGGGAGAAGGGGTTGGCTTACAACCTTCCATGTGAAAGTGGCGTAGAAGATCACATGCATACTTGGATTGGGAAAGGGAAATACCTTCCTTCGATTGTAAGACTTGAAGACCAAGAAAATAATGCAAGTGTCCTAAGTCTGTCCTTTCAAACTGCTTTTTAAGGATGGACTTCACATGATTTATAAGGTTGGGATCACTACCAGTAAAGATAAGATCATCAACATAAAGAACAAGAATGATAAGAGACTTACCCACTTTCTTGGTGTAGACAATATTGCCAGAATGACACCTAGAAAAAGCTAGTATCTAAAAGAAAGCTATCCATTTTGGAATACCAAGCCCGAGGGGCTTGCTTGAGACCATAAAGTGATTTCTTAAGTCGACATACAAGGTTGGAGTCTCTTTGTATAAATCCAAGAGGTTGTTCCATATATATTTGTTCATGCAAGTCTCCATGCAAGAAGGTAGATTTAACATCCATCTCATGGACTTCCCATTTGAAAGAGGCTGCAAGGGAAAGAAAAAGGCAGATAGGGTTCATTTTGGAAACAAGGAAGAAGGTTTTAGTATAGTAAATGCCTTCAACTTGTGAAAAACCCTTAGCAACAAGACAAGCTTTATGTTTATCAAATTTTCCATCTGGTTCAAACTTGGTTCTGTAAACCCATTTGCATCTAACAAGTTTTCATCCCTTTGGAAGAGGAACAAGAACAAGATCCCATGTATCATTTTCCAATAATGAACAATATTCTTCATTCATAGCTATGTCCCAATATAGATGGCTTGAAGCTTGAGCTAGTAAAGAAGAGGCTCTATCGAAATGAGAATGTGTATGTCGCTGATTTGTAGGATCACATGCAAGATTACCTGCTGCATCCCGAGTAGCACAAACCCATTTTGGAAGCTGAGGAGCTGAAGGAGGACCCCGAGAAGGTGGGGGGGGGGGGGATTTTCATCCTTGCTGCCATCATTTTGAAGAAGAAAATTATTTTCAAGAAGTAGAAGGGATAGAGAAAGGTGGGCACATCCCAACGAACTAGGCCCTTCGTAGGCCATAATTTTCAGCAAAACCTTTAATCTCTTCTTATTGATAAAATTTTTGGATTTAGGTGAATGAAGTCTATATCCTTTGACATCTTCAGAATATCCAACAAAAATACATTTTTCACTCTTAGGTTCTAAGGCTTTATGTTTCTCATCTGGAATATGGGCCCATGCTTCACTTCCAAAAACACAAAAGTGACCTACATCTCGTTTAATTGAGCTCCATGCTTCTTTTGGAGTGATATTCTTTAAAACTTTAGTAGGAGTCTAATTTATTATGTAATTTGCACAATTAATTTCTTCTGCCCAAAAACTAAGACTAAGTCCTTTAGATTGAAGCATACAATTAACCATTTCCTTTAAGGTGCGATTCTTCCTTTCAGCTACACCATTTTGTTGTGGAGTATATGGAACAATATGTTGCAATTGAATTCCATGCTCAGTGCAAAAGTTGATGAAGTTGTTGTTAACATATTCTCCGCCATTATTAGATCTTAGCTTAAGAATTTGATGTCCAGATTGTTTCTCAACAAAGGCCTTAAAGGCCAAGAACATGTTAAAAATTTCACTCTTGATTTTTAAGAAGTATACTCAAGTGTGTTTGTAGAAATCATCAATGAAAGTTAAGAAATACTTGTAGCCAGAGAATGAAACAACTAGAAGTGGACCACATAAATCACTATGCACAAGCTGTAAAGGGGTTGAGGCATGCCAAGAGGCACATTTTTCACAACTATCCTAATGATGTTTTCCGAGTACACATTCGAAACAAACACCATCTCTGCAAGATAACATAGGAAGACCTATCACCATATTTTCTTTACATAGATTTTGAAGGGAGCGATAGTTTAAGTGACCAAATCGCTCATGCCAAAGTTTGCTCACTTCATCATTATGAGAAACAAATACCGAGGGAAGAGTTGATGACCCAAAGTTGTTAAACTTATACAACCTTGTAGAATCATCAACAATGTAAGTAGCTAAAATCTGTCTAGGTTCTCTTAGGTCCTTTAATACAATCATGAGGTGAAAATTCAACGGTTTTACCTTCACCTGATTGAGTTATCTAATATACAGATAGAAGGTTGTAGGATAAGGTTGGAACACATAATACATCATTAAATTGAACATTATCTAGATGAATAGTTCCTGTCCCTACAACACTAAGGGATCTCTCATCACCAACATATATATTTTTGGTGTTACAATCATTTAAAGAAGAAAACATGGCTTTGTTTGTGGCCATGTGATAAGAAGCTCCAGAATCAATGAGCCACTCATGAGAATGAGAAGAAGAATATACATTTAGTGCATAACGAGACCGAGATGTTTGACAACCACATGCAGAAAGTGTTATTATAGAAGATGAAGTTGAAGTTGACAAGTTCGCCAAATGGATGTTATGCTTCTTCATTGTTGCTTCCAAGGCTTCTATCTTCTTAAAGCATTTGGATTCTAAGTGGCCATCTCGATTACAAAAGTTGCAATGTCTATCAGTGTTCTTCCCTTTGTTTTTATTTGCCTTATCATTTTGTTGAATTGATTTTTCATTTTTAGACTGAAAATGTTTAGGACCCTTGGTTGGTTTAGGACCATTCTTTCTAGGATGTTGCTTCTTAGGATCCTTTGAACTTGGTTGATGTTGGGCGGTTAATACTTTCTTAGAAGAGTTTCCAAGATTAAGAAGACCAAGATGTAAGAGTTTTTCTTGTTGCCTTATTAAAGAATCACAAAAGGCATCAAAAGAGGGGGACTTGTAGTCTTGTCCTTGAGAAATAAAGGCTTCTCTAATAGAATGGAAGGTGGAAACAAACACAGAGAAAGCTGGTTCCAACTTAGTAAGAATGGAATAGATAAGGCTACCATCTTCTTTCTTAACTTTAACACTTTCCAAGAGAAGTTTAAGGGTCTTGAACTTGGACAAAAAATCTTCAATGGAAAAAAAATATTGGGGTCCAACGTAAGCAACTCATTTTCAAGTTGATGGTCTCTAATTTCATTTTTAATTCCAAAAACTTTATTAAGTTGTTTCATTGCTTCATCAGGGGTATCAAGTTCTACAATATGGAATCTGAGGTCTAGAGAAATAGATATCCCTATCAACCCACGTGTTTGATCTTGCCTATTTTCCCATTTGGCTTTCTTATCTTCATCTTCAGGTTTAGACTCTTGGCCTGAGGCTATTCTATAAAGACCTTTACTTCTAAGTAAATCCTCCATATATGACACCCATTCGAAGTAGTTTGTGCTGTCAAGAATAACTTGGCATGGACTTTCCATTTTAACAGAAACTGAAGCTGTAAATGTTAAAACTAAATGTTCCAATAAAAATATCTCGAAAATTAGGACGATTAAAAAAAGACGACTTTTGGATGAAGAATTTATGGATTATTGAAGAAAAGTTGTCGAAGATGCTGATGAAGTATGTGAATGTGTAGAAGTGAATGATAATGTTATATTTAAAAAAAATCCTCCCCCTTTCCAAACTTAATCTAATTAGCTCATTTTAAAAAAAGGATTACTCTATATGCCCCAGTTTTATAAATAAGTGAAAGTCACTTTTACAATGGTACTTTATGAGCTACCCACTAAATTGTAACTTAAATAAAAGATAAAGTGACTTTAGAATTATAAGTGACTCACTTTTTATAATGGGTGAGAACACTTTTACATAAAGTAACTTTAAAACATAAGTTACATGTGCTTTTTGAAAAAGTAGCTCAACAAAAAGAAAGACTAGAACTCAAGACCTCTATTATCATAAAATAACTTTGGACCAAGTGAGCTAATTTAAAAGGTTAGTAATTTTTGGAAAATAGGAAGGATTTTCTTTTTCTTTTTTTATTGAAGCTTTGGAGTGCGTGCTTACTTGAGAAATCCCTTTTTTTATACAAAACAAAAAACCACACAACCCAAGACAGACATGCAAAAAAAACCAAACCTTATGGCTTGAAGTTAGCTTTCGCCAGAAACTATATATTTTCCTTAATGTTTTTGATTTTCCGAGATCACACTAGGGCATGACGGAAAAGAGCATATGCATGAGAAAATTTCTTCCTTTCTGTTTTTTATTTGCCCAGATCGCATAGAGTCACGGGGCAAAGAGCATATGCAAAAATGAAAGGTATAGATCCGGTAATATAAAACAGAGAGATAAGTAAATTGAAATAAATAGAGAGATAAATAACTAAAACCGCAAATAAAGATTGTAGACCTCCATATCTTAAAAATGACATAGCTAGGGCTACCAGAAATCTTTTTGCATGAAACGAAAGGGGTTCCTCACTGGAATAGATGCTCCTAACAGAATAGAGCAGTCCTCTCAGCCTAAAAGTGGTAAAAAATAGTAGATCTAGGTAACACCAGTAAAATGCAGTTGTACCAGCTTCAGATTTGGATCACTAACGGATGCGGCCCTCAAATAACTCTGATACCATGTAGGAATTTATAGGGTAAGTTCCTCAGATAGAACACTAAAGGACACCGCTCACAAACAGATCATAGATCAGTACACCAATTTTTTTGATGTGGTTAAAACCATCAAAGAGAGAAACAATCCACAGCCTGAGCCAACGCGGCCACTTCAGGTAATTTATTAATGTAAAAGAAATCAAATTTACATAATATTCTCTCATGAATGGTCACCTTACAAACTACCCTCCATGCTCTTTAAATAGAGATAATGGACCAATCAGGTATTAATCCACGGATCAAGTGTTGGTAATATTGAGGAGAGAATGAACCATCAGATCACTTCATGTTTAGAACATATCGTGACCGTTGGATTGTAAATTACAAAATTGAAAAGTAAAGAAACACACTTTACCTAACTCTACACTAGACCAAGTTATACTTAACTCTTTCCTATGTGTCGAAATATCCTAACATTTTCTGCTCTGGCATTTGTAACATACAATCAACTTTGCAGCCATCTGTTTCCAATGTGCATTCAACATTATGCTCATAACTAAATGATGTGTTTTCATTACAAAATGTGCATTTATCTGAATTTGAATGGACAAGTTGTTTGAATTTACTGCAAAATACTAGGAAAGAAGGAGAAAAAACATTTTTGACTTTTAGCACTCCTTGTATCTGTTATGTGAACATTTTTTGATGATTAGCATGAAATATGCTTTGTCAAAATTACAAGGTTTTATATACTAGAGAAAAACCATTGTTGGTTCAACAAAGAAGGAATTAGGTAAGAAACCTATGTTCTTGATTTAAGAAAAGATAACAGATGTGTTCATGAAAACTCATCATTCAATGGATCAATAAATGTGACTGATCCATAGCGCAATTGTTGACTTCCTTTCACATCATTTATAACAATATTTTTGAACATGTAGAGTGGAGTCATCTTTGATGCTAATTCGTATTTAATTTTAAGAAAATGGTCTCTGTAATTGTCATTAAGCAGTAGTTGCAAGAAGTCGGAGAGCACGTATTTTCTTAAACAAATTGTACAAGAGATCATGAAATCATTGTTAGTTCGACTATGGTTCAAAACAAAAATGAAAAAATACAGATGGAGAGAAACAATTTACTTTGTAGAATAAAGAGAGCAGGTTTGGTAATTCTAACAACAAACTTACAATTGCATTATCATCTGCAACTTCACCATCTTTGATATTGAGTTCCAGTTGTTTTTTATTTTGTTGGAAGCCTATCACTATTGTTACCACTAAACCAACTGCATATGCATCATTCGAGACAAGAAGATTGTGTATAGTTGTGTTTGGAGCCAATTTATGTTTTTGGTAAATTTGTTCAATTGGCTCAACTATCATTCTTTCCTGTAACATAATGCAACATCTTGTGTCTCCTCATTCATAAACTCCTTTGTTTGTAATTGTAAAGTCTGTAATGCGAACATTGTTTCCAATAGTAAACATGTATTGGAAAGAATCTATTAGGTTGTTTCTCATGTTCACTGTGATATTTAGCTAACCATGGGTATCAACCAAATCAACATGTATTAACCAGGCTTTTGCAGGAGAGGTGGAGTTTTTACTTTGTGTTTGGCCATAGACAATCAAAACATTGCCTTCAAAAAATTTGGCATGTGCTCCCGAGCATATTTCGATGATTGAGGAGGGAGCTTGTTGCATTTCTTTTTACTACATATATTCAAAATGAGAACAATGTGCTTGAGAAGGCATGGTGATTGAGTGAATACAAACTTGTCATTTCATAGCACAAATATCTAGTGCAACACAATACTAACCATTTTGTAATATCAAACTCTACAATTTCTCTATCGAGCATTTGTTTACTAGAACTAGGTGTTTCCATGTAACTGTTGCAAACATGTCAACTAATTGTTGTTTAGACAAGAGGAATGCAAACAATTAAATTCGAAGCAAATGTATAGAGATCATTGAAAACTGTGTATGCTTGACAAAAAAAATACATTGTATATATATATATATATATATATATATATATATATATATATATATATATATAATATATATATATATATATATATATATTGTTTGTCCAAACTATTTTTTAAATATACAATTAGATATGTAGAGGAATGACCAATTGAACAAAGTGAATTAGCCAGAATTAAAAATGAGCATTGCCACTCTGTGAACACCAGACATTTTTTTAATATTAATCATTTTATTTTCTATTATGATGTATTATAGTTGATTGCAATGAAGTCTGCTACATAAATGGAAATAAAAAAAATGTTTCTAATATTGCATTGAGCAGTATAGACAAATTTCACTAATTGGATGTTGTATTGAGAATCAATATGGCAGGGAAAACACTGTTCTTTTTTTCATTCTTTTTTAGACATTTGGACAAGAAACATTCAAACAAGAACTACTAATCAGGGTAAACAATATTATTGAGTATACATAACAAAATGCTAGAACTGAAAGTTGAAAATTGCAAATTGCATTGTAGCCATCAAAAAACCCCGCTAAAAAAAAAGAAAATAAAAAAAAACATGGTAGCTAGAAACGACAATTTGAACAGGTTTATGTTCATGGTTCAGAGAATTACAAGTAACTGATATTTGGATTTCTGTTCTTTTGTCTTTTGTTATTTTGTGTAACTTTTGTTTTTTCAATGCTTGAAAATGATAATTTATTTCTAGAATATATATATGCATAGATGACAAATGAATGATAGAATTGTAGAACATGAGGATTGTTAGAATGATTCAAATCAATGTCAAAGGTATGGAAAGAAAAATTGTATGATGATCTATCGAATAAGCATCAAAGGCATGGAAGGAAACATCATTAGTAGGCAGATTAGCCCAAAAGTGATCAAGCATAGAACCATAATCAATTGTTGGTTATTTTGTATGGAAATTGAAGCCATTATTTTGCATGAATAAAACTAGTTTTTTTTGTTGATGATATTTTTGCAAAATATCTAAATTGAAATCACCAACAAGTGCAATTGGATATTTGTTACATGTGTGCTCTAAAATGAACTTGATGAAAGTAATTATATCTTCAATGCTTGTACTTGGTGCAATGCATATATTTGCAAGTGTAACGACATATTTTTCAAGATGAAATGTTGCAATTAATGATTTAATACAAATTTTTGTATAAGTGAATTGATTTTCAATAGCAATATTTTTTTGTGGTATGTGAGCATTCCATGTAAATTAAACAAATGTATGTGATGATATTTGTTTGAAAAAAATAGATTTGATGGAGGTGATTTTGTTTTTATTTCTTGAAAACAAAAAATGTCAACATTCATTAGATCATAGTCAGTAATGATGTCTTCAAAGTGCAGTGAAAAGCTACGCATGTTGATGAGTATTAGTATTGCAACAAGAATGTTGCAACTCCCAAGGCTACCAACTTTAATTATCAACCCGGGGTTCATACAAAATTAATATGTATCAACGCTATATGTGCAACATACAATGTGTCCTTCCTTTTCTGTCATGATGTAATGGGGTGAATGTAGTAAAATCAGATCCTAAACTAATTGTAGAAAATGAAAGGCTCAAAATGGAAACCTTAACCTATTGCAAAAAAGAAAATACAAGGAAATAAACCTACTCTAATTTCATAAATTAAATCTCATGAAGTAAATGTCAATCATTACATTTCAAAGAGTTTATATCCATTAATAGAGTTCATTGGATGTGGCTATCAAGAAAATCATCATTGTAATATCCAATTCATAAATTTGTCCATTAACCCAAATCATTGAAATGTTTTGCATGGGTAAATTGGAAAGCCCTAAGTGGTATTTAGTCTTCCCTAATCATTGATTTAGTGCATAGGGGTATTGATTCAACCCTAAGGGACAATAACCAAGCTTCTTGAGAAAATATGGGCAAGTATATACATGTTGGAAGAGTACTACAAGAAACAAAAGATTTACTACAGGAAACTATAATTCACTGAATGACTAAGAAAATCAAATCCAAATTGGAAGGGAAAATTTTGTTATTAAATAGAACATATTAGGTCTCCATTCCAAGTGGAATCACTCAAAAAATACCTCTGTTAACCCATGCTAAAAAATAACAGAAAATTATTAGTATAAAATCTAGAATTTCAAGAACTAGTGAGCATCAAATGCCTAGCCTAATCAAGTGCAAATGCAATGGGGTAATTTTTGTTATTAAATAGATTTTTTTTGATCTAATGGAAGTGGAATCAACTTGAAGCTCATTAGCATGCTCTAAAAAATAGCATAAATTTATTGTTATTTGCCACAACGGACTTCCAGAAATCTAGATTTGGGAATAAACAAACTAATCCAAGTAGCTCAATGATTACTATGACCTTCCAAAGCTGTTACAATAATGAAATGATGCTTTTGATCTTACAAAATAACTTACTTCAACCATTTAGCCCAATCCTACAACAAGAAATCATTAATACTAAATGCAGAAATAGAAAATGAGAACAAGAGATGCATGTGAATAAGAAGTGAAAAGGAAGAAAAGTAAATGATACAAAAGGGCTCTGAGGCTCCTAGGATGGCCAAGCCCAAGGAAAATCAAATTCTTATGGAAGAGACCAAGATTTGGAAGCTGAACATGGCACCAATATTCATTATTTCCATTGATACAATTACATCCCTGCGAAAAATGACAATGGAGCTGCAAAAATACGAGTTTTCTCCACAAGACTAATACAAATCAACCACTAGAGGAAAATTCGACTTGGTACTTATAAAAAATGATTAGGAATCATTCCCTATGAAAGGAGGAATCTTTCCCCACAAAAGTCCCTTGATTAGTGGATATGGTTCGCAATACCAGGAATTTGCATTAAATGGCAGGGAACACATTCCTAGATTTTCTCAATCATTGGAGCTCCACAATATGTGCCATAATTCCATAATATCTTGTTGATTTATTATTTACTATTGATCCCCCTGTAGTAGGGAGAAAGTCCCTATATTATCTCCTCTAAATCTCCATAATATGTGCAATATTCTCACAATATTCCACAAAAATAAATAATATTAGGGACAAATATGAAATTATCCATAAACCTTCCTAATGAACATATTAAAGTTAAAAATACATTATCTAATGCAAAAAGAGAGATTTAATGTGTTGAAGGATGGTTAGTCGAACCTTTATTTATGTCTAATTTAGAGGCATGGGCCTTAATTTATGTGTAATTTAGAGGCCCATCATATGTTCAATGAACATATCATGAAACAATTGTTTGTTTTATTTGAATACAAATTGTATTCAAGTTCATAAGAATATTTTTCTCTAAGTCTATGTAGGTCAGTAGCAACTTTTTCATTGAGAGAGAAGTTTTTTGGTTCCAATTTGTTTAATAAATACAACGATTTAATATCTCTGACACGCAAAAGTGCAGTGTAGACAATTCCATGTTGTGTAAGTCATTTTGGATCAAAATCCAATTTGTCCATGGTTAATCCCTGTGGTCAATGTATGGTTAATGCACATGCCAATTGCACAAGAAATTGTTCTCTTGTAAAACTATTTTTGTTGTTTGACTCAATATGTCTGCAAAATATAGTAATAGGTGTCCAATCAGGCATAATTCCATCTTTGTACAAATGGACCATTTTTTTTGTTGAATAGTGCCAACAGTTGAATTAGAAAATTCAAATCAAATGGCTCGATTCTCCATTGTTGTAGATGCTCTAAAAATTCCTTCCACACCATTGACTAAGCCATCTTGAATATTGTAATTTCCACCAATTAGTTCAACAATCATATTATTCTTAAGCACAATGGTAGATGGAAATTTCACTATGATGTTCTTATTGTGATCTATCTGTGTTGACTCAATTGTTTTATCATATGCATTTAATGTGATTGTTTTTGTATCAATAAGAGACACAATTTGTTGATTATGTTCATGTAATTTTTTGTTCAGGTAGAAAATATATGGGAACATTGGATCAACTAGTGGGTTTCTATAACAATTTTTGTCCAACAATGCAAGATCATCAACAATATGAGAACATGTTCTAATTCTATTTAAAATTTCCACAAATTTTTTATTATCTTGTCGCATCACTTGTTTCAGTTCATAAGATTTTACATTGTCCTTCCAAAAACTATAAGGTACATTAGTTCCTTTAAGACATGGTTGTTCAAATATCCAACAATCATGTACAGGTTGTGCTTGGAACAAGTCACAATAGAATATAATGTCAAGATTGCCAAATGGGCTAGTTGGAGTGTGCATGATTTCCCAGAGTTTTTTGTCAGTGCTATATAGCAATCAAGGGCTAATTAAGGAAGCTTCATCTATGAACAAGAATTTTAGTTGTTCATATTCTTTTCCCAATATATCAAGTGTGTTAGAAGTCAATGGTTTCATGTCATATGGTGAAACTGGTAAATGCATAGCTGAATGGAGTGTGACACCATTTGCAACATATGCAGCCTTGCCAGTAAATGCAATTCTGAGACCCTTTTTTCAATGGGTTACTTTGTAAATCTTTGTTATAGAGTCACACAAGCACATGGTACAGTGCTTGTGCAGTAAATGTTTTTCCTATACCTACACCCCCAATCATGAATAAATAGAAGCACTTTCCTGGATTTTTTTTTCTCCATAGTACTATTTGTTTGATTATTGCTTGTTGTTCTTGGTTTATTTGTCTCATAATTTCATAATACGCCAATGTGTCCAAGACCAATGGATGTTTAATGGAATCAATGTCTTTTGTGTATTCAATGTGCATGTTTCTAATTTTCATTTTCTCTTGCAAGTCATTTTACATGTCATATTTTTCAGTAGAACAAGTATTATTGTAATCTTGCAATGAGAAATGAATAAAATGTTTTGTTATTTCTGGATGCAATTGTAGAAGCAATTTCTATATCACCCCATTGTGCAAATAGATGTGAAAATTGTTTTTCAGTTACATCGACAATGTGTCTATGTGACAAGTATGCCTTAGTCCATGTTTCATTATCTTTCTTCAATGTGTATTTGGGTTCTCTGTATGGAACATAGAGCATCATTTTTTCTCTACAATGGTTTTCTGGATCCTTGTGTTCTTTGTATCGAATGAATCGTATGACACATGGACACTTTATTTTCCCATTTATTACGTTTGTGATTGAATAGGATGAAGAAAATTCTTCTACGAAAATGTTTTCAAGCTTAACATGGTGTTATCAGGTTCTTTTTGCAGCAAAATAGGTTTTTTGAGCACATATGCTCATTTTTCGATTGGAGCAGTGTTAATGAAAATAGATTTTCTAGAAGATGAATGTAAAGGCAGTGAGAGAACAATGTGAAATTCTTGTCTACTTGACATTTGTTGCATGTTTAGCAATGTGTTTATGAGTTTATGAATAGTTTGAATTTTGTTGTCCCCATCAGACATGCAATTTTCACGAATTTGTTTAAAAGCATTTGTCATGGAACAATCCATTTTTGTCATGTAGGAGCTACAATAAGTTGTTGCAGCATAAGCATCTAAAATGATTTGAGCATCTGTGTTTGCTTGCCACAATCATGGGGTTCTTCTTGCGAATGCATCTATCCACACATCACAAGGATTTATTTTGAGAAATATGATAGGGTGAGCAATAGAAGAGCATATAAGCAATATGTACTCTTGTTTTTTAATTCCAAGATCTACTAGAAACACGTTAAATGTTATGTCCCTTGAATAGGATTTGTTTTGTTAAAGGAATTACATTTTTTTTTTTAATTTCCTTAGTTCCATTGTATTCACTAGAAATAGGTTGTAATATACAAGTTTCATCAATTGGTGGCAAAGGAAAACCAAACTATAGGTAGAATTTTTATGTTTCTTACAAGTTTTTGCGTGGTGGTGAGTTTGAATTTGAATCATTTGATTTGGCAATAGTGTTGAATTACAAGCCAAATAACAATCAATGAAAGCTATGAATTTTGTATCGGGCGAATGTTGATATATTGGTGCATTTTGAACCCAAAGAAATCCATGGTCATTTTCTATTCCTCTACTTTGGAACTCTGTGATAAAAAAATAATCTTGCATCTGACCAAATAATTCATCGTTTTTTATAATCAAAGTTCGTAGTGATGAGATTCTATGTCTATAATATCGACTGTGTATTATTGGTTGACATCTAATCAACTGTCAATGCATTAATTAGTAAAATTTCTCTCATGGGTTGTTACAATGTCAATTTTTTGTTTTTTTAGTGCATTTATCAATGGACCTCAAAGATGCTCAACACTAGTGAATGTAACAAAGAAAGTCAGTAGGCCAAGTTGTCATATCATTGCAAATATATCTTTTTGCATATGTTCAAAGTAGTCAGGGGATGTGCGAATGACACTTAAACATTGGTATGCGATTGGCAATTGCAATAGCCTTTGAAGATTATTTTGATTCTTGACATCTTTGGCAACCAGATTGTGTCCTTTCAATCCCCCCTTGCAAATAGAAATCCAAGCTAAGTTAGAGACTTGGTTTATCAATATGTGGATTGCTTTAAAAAATAAATTTGTAATATGTGATGAAAAGTCACTAGACTTGTGTAATAGTTCCCATTACACAATTTGTTGGTACGAGTAGTGCTTGGTAACATCAGCTGGTCGACTTGATCCATAGAACACTGTTGGAAAGTTAAGTTCTTCAGAGAACTTGACTTGAAAAATTCCAAGGGGATGGAACCCTTAAGAAGGTTCAATTTGTATATTCTTGAGTCAAGGTCATGGATAAGGTGGGCCTCTGAGTAACAATGTACAAGTGTTTCAGTTTCTGGCTCTACATCATCATCTGCATTTGGTGACTCTGGTCCATCTATTTTTTCACTATTGCTCTCATGATTCTGTCCATTTTTTTCAAAGCATTTCTTCCATTCTTCATTGATTACTTCCTATTCACTCTTGTATAGAGACATGTTGCACAATTCTTGCAATGAAAACATAAATTTTTTGGGCCGAATATTTGCAGACAAATAAGCATTTTTGTACTCCATTTTTCTCTTTACCATAACTACAACTGTCATACAGTCATTAATATCTCTAGGGAAATCTATTTGAACTCTATCCAAATTCACAGGGACATTTATAATTGTTCCCATTAGTCCAATTTTTTATCTTTTGTAACCAAGTTGTCTTATTTGTGCGAAGGCCATTGTTGGTGCCACTAATATTTCTTCTAAATGTGTCAATTGCACAACAGAGATCAATTTTTGGTTTCGTTGGATATACAAAGGCAATGCAAATGCATACACTTTTTCATTGAATATTGCATTTTAACAAGATTTGCAAATTTATTCATCTTGTTTGACAAATTTGGAGTTGGTTGTAGGCATGAGACAACAAATAGTTGACAATTTAATTTTGTCAATGGGTCGCATGTCTTTTCTAAAATATAATCTGTCACAAATGCAACACAAAAATGTGGGTGTGTCTTTGATTAATTGCCAATATGCCTCAAGTGCCTTATTGAGCTTAACATTTATTTTATGTGCTTCTTGTAGTAAGGCACCTTGTGTTCACATTGCAAATTTTAATTGATGCAAATGAGTATATTGCTTATTATACCCTTTGGGGAAAGAGATAGATACTAATTTTCTACTGTGTGACTTTATCGACAAATAAACCTTTTTTTAACAACATGCAATCTCCAGAGACCTCAATAAATTTTCTTTTTCTTGGGACCATACTATCAATTGGAAAATGATTTATTTCAACACAAGATGTAGTAATATTAGATTCTTTGTTGATAAGATTTCTATAATGTAGAATCATCATTAAGTTGCACTTTTAGTTTCTAGGATTCTTTTGTGCACTTCTTATATAATATCACTATGACAAGTGTTTTCAACACTATTAATTCGTAGAAGCACATGAAATGTGCATGTAATGTGGACAATGGAGGATGCATTAGGTACAATACTTTGGATGAAGTGTTTGATGAATAGAATCTCAAAGAAATATTTGTTGTTTCTGCATTCCAAATGTGTATGTTCACATCAAGTATTTCACATATTCATTATATTGAAAAATACTTTCTTTCTATATGTCCGTGTGCATATGACATTCATAAATTAATAATATAACTTTGCCAATAATTGACACATTTCTCTTGCTCAATGTTTTTAGGATGTAAATGTTTTTTTAAGCAATTGGTAGCTCTAATGTGATTGCACATGAAACAATTTTAAAAAGCTTGTGCAATTGTTTTTCTCATAGCACTCATATCAAACAATGGTGCAAGTGTACAAATAGATTCAAACAAAGAGTCATGGCAATCATTGAAATTTTGTTCATAGATAAAAAATCCCTTGTTTGAATAAGATTTTCTCAATTGAGGACATGCCAAACTTTCTAGATCGACATTGGTATGAATAGGTACATGGAAAATTTGACTTACCTATTGGACTTAGCATATCTGTTGTGCGATGTAATAAGAGTGGTTAAAAATGTCCACATGTAGGGTTTTGATTATGTAGCAAATCATTATAGTGATACCATGAATGTCTTGGTTGAACCAGAGTTATGCTTGGCCATTTATAAATAGCCAAACATTGATTGGAGTTAACAACCATTTAGAGAACCATTTGATACAAAATGCACCTCCCCACCAACTATTTGTACTTGAAGCACAAATAGAAGAAGGTGTAGACAATCCTTGCAAGTATGTTTCAAAATCATTAACTTGAAGATAGTCAAGAGTCAATTATGTATGTAATGAATGTAAAGAAGCATCATGTCCACGAGATAAGAAATGTCGAAAGTGTTCAACAATTCCATGCCATATTTTAGTTGAAGTATAATGGAAGTGTAGAAGAACAACAAACAAGTCAAATAGACAATCTACAGGATAATAAAAGAAATGCTCCAATATATGTAGATTGAATCTAGATAGCTTGCGATCAATTTCTTGAAATTTTGATTCCTTCAATGCAAAGCTATTTATCATTTCCATGAAGCCTATTGAAACAATATCACAAATTGTCCAAATACAAAAACAAAAACAAAAACAAAAAGATATATAAGACAAAGACCATGAAACTCAATGAATATCCAATTATCAAGTGCCATGCAAGAATATTTTATTAAAATATCTCGGTACCATGGAAGAATATTTTATTAAAATATCTTATATAATACGTAGTTTTTTTTTGTCTATTTAACTAACCTTTTTTTGTTTATTCATTTTTTTTTTTTTTTTTTTGCTTTTTTTGGAGTCAATAATGCAAGTGTGAACACCTTGCTCCGTGACAAAGAAGTGGAGCAACTGGTTGTAAGGAAATTTGGTTATTGCATTGTTTCAAAGGAAATGACAACTAGCAAAGAATAACGATATAGTAAAAGAGTAAACATTAATTCCAATCAACCATTTGAACCGAAGTACAAATTGCTAAATCTAAACACTAGCATCAAGAATAATTTAAAACACAATGTAACAAAGTAATAGGTTCTCATGGATTTGCGTGTTTTATCAAGAAAACAAGTTGCAAAGTTACGTGGAGGGATTTTAGGGACAAGATATAGTTTTTAATTATGCTCCTAATATTTCAAGGATATACTGTGGAGCAAGTTATTATATGAAATTGCTCCGAGGGTCTGCTTTCTTGAAAGAAGACGATAAAGTTGCCAAAAATATTAAACAATTTTTTTTAATATTTGTAATTATTAATTGATGGAGTTGTCTATAATGCGATTTTTTTGGAGATTCCGGTGATGGAATCTGGCGGAAAAAATTGAGGTTAAATATTGATTTGTTGAAGTTAAAATGGTTTTTTAACTGCATATTTGGATTCAGCACCCTGAAAAACCCCTGGGACGCTTTGATTGTGCAGAAACTAGCTATCAAACTTGCGATTCCAATAAATTGCTGCCGGATTTTGCCCGGAAAGACCCACCAGAAAAGCTTTCAAAAAGGCGCATTATAGACAACTGCTTAATTGATATCTTTTATGACAAGGAAAACGCTATTAGAATATAGGAGAGATACTAGCAAGAATCTCGAGGTTTCAAAGACTATGGGAAAAGTTTCAAGCATTTTTTGCATTTAGCTAAATGTATCACTAGTGAAGATGTTTCAAAATCTATGTTTAGTTTGTAAAATTTGTGATTGAATATTTGGCCTTTGTTTTCGTGATCATATGATGAAGTTAGACTTCGAGATATCTCAGCATTGTAATCTTAATTGGTATGTTGATCTTAATTGGCCTACTTTTCATTCAACTAAAGTACATTCAATAAAATTTCCCAAAATCCAATATTTGCCAAGTGAGCATTCTAATTTATACATTTCTTTTGAGAACGTTGTTTGTATTACTTATAAAATCGAGCCTATGTATCTTGGGACATTTTGGACAATTTAGAATATTCAATGAGCTTAAATAGTTCTTTAGAAAATTTCTTATTGAGTAAATGTACATTTTAATAGACACATTTATATGTTTCTTATGCCATGGAAAAAAACTAACATTAGTAAAACCAAAAAAACTTCTTAGAATTCATTATCTAAAAATCAAAGAAGATGCTCAAAGGTTTAATATATAAAAATAATTTTGTCACTATTGTTATTTTATTAATGTTTATGTGATTCAAAGTGACAAGAAATTAACTATGAATGGCACATTGATTAACATATCTATGTGCATTTAAAACATGAGGTTTTGTGAATCAATAAATCCATAAGTTGAACAATTTAAAAAAATCTATTGCATGTTCAACTATGACACTTACTCAAGATAATTTGGATATGAGCAAACATGTTGCATCCAACAACAACATCATGTGCACCAATGTAAGATGCATCTAATCCACTCATTGGTGCATCTGTATCGAAAGCCCCCTTTGCTAATGCTTTTCTTCAGTTCTTCCTCATGATCCATGTTGCAGCGATTAACTTGTTATTTTTCTATGTATTGATGTATTGATATTGGTGCTTGTATCACAACAAACTATATTTTCAAATTATTCACAGTTTAATAAAAT
This sequence comes from Pinus taeda, assembly GCA_000404065.3. Lineage (NCBI taxonomy): Eukaryota > Viridiplantae > Streptophyta > Pinopsida > Pinales > Pinaceae > Pinus > Pinus taeda. Next base: position 75,828 of record APFE030565368.1, on the reverse strand, counting down.
TACTTGATAATAGTTTACACTCAAACTAGTACATAGGATTGTTTTTATTGCATCATGAAAGCAAACAACGATGTAATGAGTAGCCTCAATTTTTCATTTTTTTAGTATCCATTGATTGTTGAATCAACTGCTAGAAGGAAACTAAACATATAAATGTACTATATCATGGTTTTAAAGAAAAATGGAAGTCAATTATGTATTACAATTTGACAATTGCGTCTAGAAAATTTTGCACATCAATATAATATTTGTATTTAAATTTATGATATCTGTAACTAGATTTGTTTGATCTACTTCTGAAGTATCGATGTCAAAAAGAAAAGTGATGAAAACAACCATTCTAAAGGCCTACACTGAGGTACACTATGATGTCTTTGTCTATGTAATTGAATCTTTTCAAACACTAGGGAGAATACAATCTTGGCGAAAAATTCCAATCATGGTGCACATTCATTGAGCTCTCACTCTTTTAGTAGAGGATAACAACTAATGATAACATTAGCAAAAATGTCACTCGCTACACATTACCATTAAACCATATTCTATGGGTGAAAATGTGTTCAAGGTACTTTCCTCTCTATGAACTATATATATATATATAGAGGATCTTCATGGAAAAAAACTAATTCATTAATATCATAAGAATAAGACTACCTTGTAGTCTCTCATTGATTTATTTTAGACAAAGAACAAATAGTTGACTTCCATGCAAAGAAGGCTATTGATTAGTTTCATAAGAAGACCAATATTTTTTACTTTCATTGTTTTCTTATAAACAAATAACGAAGAGTTGAAGATTCAATTCAATGTTGATACTACGGCTAAGAAATTTTAGAAAGTTGTTGTTCAAAGAGCTTAATAGAAACCTTTATTCTACAATCTTGCAAATGAACTTAAGAACAAGGTTGACCTTACTATTGATTTAGAGAAGCAATTTAAAACTTGCTTGTTCAAAATTTGTTTTTTAAAGGAAGAAATCTACAAGAAAGCCTTAAGGAGAAAATGGGAATAAGTTTGGGTGTTATAATGTGCATTGTATTAAAGAAGAAATTTATGACTCCATTGTTAAAAAAAATGTTTCTTTAAAAGACGAAATCTATAGGAAAAACTGAAGGACAAGATGGGAGTGTGTTTGGGTCTTATAATGTTTATTGCGAATTCATCCTTGTTTTGCTCTGATAAATTTCCACGGCCCAATAGTGGACCACATGGCAACTAATAAGTCAAATTCGCAAGTCTTAAGGCGAAAATGGTAGTGGGCTTGAGCCCTGTAATGTGCACATAGTCATGGTTTCCCAGTGCCATAGATTCACACTCATAAAATATAGTCTCATACACCAAAAGCTATATTCTTGTTGATATATAGAACAAGGATTGTGTGCTCCATTCAAACTTGCATCTTGTGACTTCATAGGGTCTGAGTTCACCAAAATTCAAAGGGGGACAATGAGTTTTGAAACTGGGTTTTTCTGCTACAACAAGCACTCCATTGCTTACCGAAAGGTGGTTATATACTAAAATTTTCAATTATACCAAGTGAAGGGAACACAACAAAAATTAAGCTTTCTGTATCTAAGTATGCAACTCAGATGCATTTGATTAAGAGAAATTGTTGAATAATTTAATCAATAACATAACAACTATTGCTAGTAGTAGGTGACTTGTTGGATTTACCCTAGCCTACTTTTCAACTATTTTCATAAAACTAGGAGAAACCATTTACTTACATAGACATCATAGGACTCATCTATGCTTGGCTATAATAGGAGTTGTTGCACATTATATTCTCTATTTTCCATTATTCAAATTTGACACCAATGCTTCTTCTAATATTGACAACTCATTTCTTGGGTATTGCCAAGGTCATATACACCTATAGCAACATGCCCTACAATTTTAAAGTGTGCTCCATGTACTACAAGGAAAATAGGTGCAAATTCATCTAGGCCCCTAACACATTTATTTTATTTATTTATTTATTTTGTTTTAACATAAACTCCACATCTATTAAGCTATAGTGAGTCAATTTCCTGGTGTTAGGATATTCCGACACATAGGAAATAGTTAATTATAACTTGGTCTAGTGTAGAGTTACGTAAAGTGTGTTTCTTTACTATGTACATTTGTAACTTACAATTTGATGGTCACGATATGTTCTAGACATGAAGTGGTTTGATGGTTCATTTTCTCCTCGGTATTATCGACATTTGATCCATGGCTTAACACTCGATTGGTCCATGATGTCTATTTAAAGAGCATGGAGGGTCATTTGTAGGGTGACTGTTCATGAGAAAAGCTTATGTAAATTTTCTTTGTTTTATTAATAAATTGCCTGAAGTGGTCACGTTGGCTCAGGCCATGGACTATTTCCCTCTTTGAGGGTTTTAACCACATTAAGAATACTGGTGTATTTATCTATGATCTATTTCTGAGTGGTGTCCTTTAGTGTTCTATCTGAGGAAACTGCTCTGTAAATTCCTACATGGTATCAGAGCTATTTGAGGGTCACATCTGTTGGTGATCAAAATCGGAATCCGGTATAACTACATTCGACTGTCATTTCCTAGATCTACTATTTCTGACTACTTTCGGGCCAAGTGGACTGCTCTATTGTGTTCAAAGCATCTGTTCTAGTGAATAACCCCTTTCGTTTCACGCGAAAAGGTTTCTGATAGCCCTAGCTACGTCATTTTTAAGATTTGGAGGTATATAGTCTTTATTTGTAGTTTTAGTTATTTATCTCTCTGTTTATTTTGGTTTATTTATCTCTCTGTTTTTGATTACCGGATCTATACCTTTCATTTCTGTGTATGCTATTTGCCCCGTGACTCTTTGCAATCTAGGAAATCAAAAACAAAAAGGAAGGATTTTTCTTATGCGTATGCTCTTTTCTGCAGCACCTTAGTGTGATCTCAGAAAATCGGAAACATTGAGAAAAATATTTAGTTTCTAACAAAAGCTAACTTTAAACCATAAGGTTTGTTTTTTTTTTTTTTCATTTTCGTGTTGGGTTGTGTAGGCAAAAAGAGATTTTTCAAGTAAGCACACACCCCAAAGCTTCAGTGACTAAAAAAAATACAAACAAACCCCCTTTTCTCTTTTCCAAAAATTACTAACCTTTTAAACTAACTCACTTGGTCCAAAGTTACTTTATGAGAATAGAGGTCTTGAGTTCAAGTGTTCCTTTTTGTTGAGTTACTTTTTCAAAAAGCACATGTAACTTATGTTTTAAAGTTACTTTATGTAAAGTTGTTCTCAACCATTATAAAAAGTGAGTCACTTAAAATTCTAAAGTCTCTTTATCTTTTATTTAAGTTACAATTTAGTGAGTAGCTCATAGAGTACCATTGTAAAAATGACTTTCGCTTATTTATAAAAGTGGGTCACATAATTTTTTTTTGAAGTAAGCTAATTAGATTAAGTTTGGAAAGGGGGACGAGGGTTTAAAATATAACATTATCATTCACTTCCGCACATTCGCTCACTTCACTGACATCTTCAACAACTTTTCTTCAAAAATCCATAACTTCTTCATCTAGAAGCCGCTTTCAAATCCATTTTTTTAATCAGCCTAATTTTTTGAGATCTTTCCATTGGAACACTTAATTTCAACATCTACAACTTCAGTGTTTGTTAAAATGGAAATTCCATGCCAAGTTATTCTTGACAGCACCAACTACTTCCAATGGTGGTCCTACATTGTGGATTTACTTAGAAGTAAAGGTCTTTACATAATAGCCTTAGGCCAAGAAACTAAACCTAAAGATGAAGATAAGGTAGCCAAATGGGAAAATAGGCAACGTCAAGCACTTGGGTTAATAGGGATGTCTATTTGTCCATACCTTAGATTCCATATCGCAGAAATTGATGCCCCTAATGAAACAATGAAACAACTCACTAAAGTTTTTGGAATTAAAAATGAAATTAGAGCCCATCAACTCGAAAATGAGTTGCTTACATTGGACCCCAATAATTTTTCTTCCATTGAAGATTTTTCGTCCAAGTTCAAGACCCTTAGACTTCTCTTGGAAGGTGTTAAGGTTAAGAAAGAAGATGGTAGCCTTATCTATTCCATTCTTACTAAGTTTGGACCAACGTACTTTGTGTTTGTTTCCACCTTCCATTCTACTAGAGAAGCCTTTATTTCTTAAGGACAAGACTACAAGTCCCCCTCTTTTGATTCCTTTTGTGATTCTTTAATAAGGGAACAAGAAAAACTCTTATATCTTGGTCTTCTTAATCTTGGAAACTCTTCTAAGAAAGCCTAGCCACCTAGCAACAATCAAATTCAAAGAATCCTAAGAAGCAGTATCCTAAAAAGAATGGCCATAAACCAAACAAGGGTCCTAAGCAATTTCAACCTCAAAATGAAAAATCATTTCAACAAAATGATAAGGCAAATAAAAACAAAGGGAAGAAGATTGATAGACATTGCCACTTTTGTAATCGAGATGGCCACTTAGAATCCAAATGATTTAAAAGGATGGAAGTCTTAGAAGCAACAATGAAGAAACATACCATCCATTTGGAGCACTCTTCTACTTCAACTTCATCTTCATGAATAACACTTTCTGCATGTGGTTGTCAAGCATCTCGGTCTGATTATGCACTAAATGTATCTTCTTCTTCTCATTCTCATGAATGACTCATTGATTTTGGAGCTTCTTATCACATGGCCAAAAACAAATCCATGTTTTCTTCTTTGACTGATTGTAACACCAAAAATATATATGTTGGTGATGATAGATCTCTTAGTGTTGTAGGGTCTAGAACTGTTCATCTAGACAATGGTCAATTTAATGATGTATTATGTGTTCCAAGCTTATCCTGCAACCTTCTATATGTATATTAGACAACTCATTCAGGTGAATGTAAAATCATTGAATTTTCACCTCACGACGTTGTAAATAAGGATCTAAGAGATCCTAGATAGATTTTAGCTACTGGCATTGATGATGATTCTACAAGGTTGTATAAGTTTAACAACTTTGGGTCATCAAATCTTCCCTCGGTTTTGTTGCTCATAATGATGAAGTGAGCAAACTTTGGCATGAGCGATTTGGTCACTTAAACTATCGCTCCCTTCAGAATTTATGTAAAGAAAATACGGTGACAGGTCTTCTAATGGTATGTTTCATAGATGGTGTTTGTTTCGGATGTGTACTCGGAAAACATGATCGGGATAGTTTTGAAAAACATGCATCTTGGCATGCCTTAGCCCCTTTACAGGTTGTGCATAGTGATTTATGTGGTCCACTTGCAGTTGTTTCATTCTTTGGCTACAAGTATTTCTTAACTTTCATTGATGATTTCTCCAGACACACTTGGGTATACTTCTTGAAACTCAAGAGTGAAATATTTAACATGTTCTTAGCCTTTAAGGCCTTTGTTGAAAAACAACTTGGACATCAAATTCTTAAGCTAAGATCTGATAATGGCGGAGAATATGTTAACAACAAATTCATCAACTTTTGCACTGAGAATGGAATTCAAATGCAACATACTGTTCCATATACTCCACAAAAAAGTGGTGTAGCTGAAAGGAAGAATCACACCTTAAAGGAAATGGCTAATTGTATGCTTCAATCTAAAGGACTTAGTCTTAATTTTTGGGCAAAAGTAATTAACTGTGCAAATTACATAGTAAATCACGCTCCTACTAAGGTTTTAAAGAATGTCACTCCAGAAGAAGCATGGAGCTCAATTAAACTAGATGTAAGTCATTTTCGTGTTTTTGGAAGTGAAGCATGGGCCCATATTCCAGATGAGAAACATAAAGTTTTAGAAGCTAAGAGTGAAAAATGTATTTTTGTTGGATATTCTGAAGACGTCAAGGATATCGACTTATTCCACTCAAGTCCAAAAATCTTATCATTAGAAGAGATGTAAAGTTTGATGAAAATATATCGGCCTACGAGCCTAGTTCGGTGGATGTGCCACCTCTCTCTATCCCTTCTACTTATGAAAATATTTCTTCTTTAGATGATGACAGTGAGGATGAAAATCCTCCCCCACATTCTCAATATCCTCCTTCAGCTCCTCAGCTTCCAAAATGGGTCTGTGCTACTCGGGATGCAGCAGGTGCTCTTGCCAGTGATCCTAGAGTCAACAACATACACGTTCTCAGTTCGATAAAGCCTCTTCTTTACTGGCTCAAGCTTCAACGAATTATGATCCCAATACCTTTATAGAAGCTTTAGGCCATCCAGATTGGGAGATAGCGATGAATGAAGAATATCGCTCATTATTGGCAAATGATACATGGGATCTTGTTCCTCTTCCGAAAGGACGAGAACTTGTTAGATGCAAATGGGTTTACAGAACCAAGTATGGACCAGATGGAAAAGTTGATAAACATAAAGCTCGTCTTGTTGCTAAGGGTTTTTCACAAGTTAAAGGCATTGGCTATACTGAAACCTTCTCCCCTGTCGCCAAAATGAACTCTATCCACCTTGTTCTTTCCTTTGCTGCCTCTTTCAAATGGGAAGTCCATTAGATGGATGTTAAATTTGCCTTCTTGCATGGGGACTTGCATGAAGAAATCTATATGGAGCAACATACTGGATTTATACAAATAGACTCCATCCTTGTATGTCGGCTTAAGAAATCCCTTTATGGTCTCAAGCAAGCCCCTCAGTCTTGGTATGCCAAAATGGATAGCTTTCTTTTAGAAATTGGCTTTTCTAGGTGCCATTATGATAATACTGTCTACACTGAGAAAGTGGGAAAGTCCCGTATCATTCTTGTTCTTTATGTTGATGATCTTATCCTTATTGGTAGTGATCCAAACCTTATAAACCATGTGAAGTCCAGCCTTAAAAATAAGTTTGAAATGACAAACTTAGGACACTTGCATTATTTTCTTGGTCTTCAAGTCTTGCAATCGAAGGAAGATATTTCCCTTTCCCAGTCCAAGTATGCCTGTGATCTTCTACGCCATTTTCACATGGAAGACTGTAAGCCATCCCCTTCTCCCTTTCAGTCTGGAGCCAAACTTTTAGTCACTTGTACTTCCCCTGAAGTTGATTCTACCTTATACTATCAACTTGTAGGAAAATTTTTGTATCTGACCCATACTTGTCCTAACCCTTCCTTTGCTGTAGGCCTTATTGCTCGGTTTATGAAAAACCCATATGAAAGTCATTGGAAAGTAGCTAAAAGAATACTTCGTTATGTTCGAGGTACACTTCAGTTTGGGCTTCATTACAGTGCAGAAGCATCTCCTCTATTGGTTGGTTTCACTGATTTCAGTTGGGTTGGTGACCCCGATGATCGAAAGTCTACTGTAGGTTATGTGTTCACTCTTGGTTCAGGACCTATTACATGGGCTTGCAAGAAACAAAGTGCCATTTCTCTTTCTTCAGCAAAAGAAAAGTATCGTGGTGTTGTAGAAGCTAGTAAGGAAGCCCTGTGGCTTCGTCAGATCCTGTCAAAGTTTGGCTTTTAGCAGCAACATCCAACTACACTTTGGTGTGATAATCAAAGTGCCATTCAAATATGCAAAGATCCAATCCAACATCAGCACAACAAACATGTTGAAATGCACATGCACTTCATAAAAAAGCACATTCATGACCATGTTCTTGAAGTTCAATATTGTTCAACAGATGATCAAGTTGCAGACATCTTTACAAAGGCTTTCATAGAGGCGAAGTTTACTAAAATTAGATTTATGGTTTGAGTTCAGGAAGTTGTCACTAAGGGGGGATAGGTTATGCTGCCTCCTTCCTTCTCCTATTGTGTCATATTTGTACATCCTTCAATCCTATCCCAAGTTGTTCTTAAGGGGGGATGTTAGGATATTCCGATACATAGGAAATAGTTAAGTATAACTTGGTCTAGTGTAGAGTTAGGTAAAGCATGCTTCTTTACTATGTACATTTGTAACTTACAATCTGACAGTCACGATATGTTCTAGACATGAAGTGATTCGATGGTTCATTCTCTCCTCAGTATTACCAACACTTGATATGTGGCTTAACACCCGATTGGTCCATGATCTCTATTTAAAGAGCATGGAGGATTATTTGTAGGGTTACCATTCATGAAAGAAGCTTATGTAAATTTTCTTTCTTTTATTAATGAATTTGTTGAAGTGGTCGCGTTGGCTCAGGTCGTTCACGGTTTCTTTCTTTGAGGGTTTTAACCACGTCAAATACACTGGTGTATTGATATGTGATTGGTTTGTGAGCGGTGTCCTTTGGTGTTCTACCTGAGGAACTTACCTTGTGAATTCCTACATTTCATACTCTTTTAAATACCTTGAAAATGGGGATTATTTATTTTCATATTGGAAAAAATTAAAAGGAAATAAAAATTGTAAATATGCATGGTGTTGTGGGTAAGTATGGTACATTCATTATTTTGTTGTAATTAATAGGTTTGATTTTTTTATTTTGTGGTAAATTTTTTTGGTGGTAAATGGTAAAAGGTAATTGAGTTTTTAATAAAATGATATATTTTGAGTTATTAAAATATTTTTTATTAATGTTTTTTTTTTGTGGTGTGTGTTGAATTTTATATAAATTTTAGATATATCAAAAATTTATGGATGATGATTTTAGAAGTTCTTTTCAATTGCCAAATTAAATTAGATTGACAAAATTTTAATGAATGTTTAAAATTGATGAGAAGTCTAATTTCTTTCATCATTGTAACAATTTCATTGCCTAATTTTGATTAAAAATTGGAGATGTTAATGGTGGAAGTTAATGTAACTTAGGCTTGTTGTATTATTGTGTGATTGGATGTTAAATGTATATTAATGTGTTTTGTGGCTCAATGGTAAATGCGTGTGATTGATGTTAGATTAGAGGATTGTACAATTATTGTTGCATTGGAATTATGCTATAGTGGTTTCTATATGTTCTTCAGTTGCTAGTCATGTAGTGGTTTCTCTATGTTCTTTAGTTGCTTCTACTCATGGTGATTATTGGGTATAGTTATTCCTATTTCTCATGTTGCTTTAAACTATTGGGCATTGTTATTTGTATTTGTTTTCTCTTGGTTATGGTTCCTCTATCTTATCACATTGTTTAGTCATAAATGCTCCATTGGCTTGTTGATGCAAAGGGTGGTAGTTGTTATTGTGTTTGGTGGTTCAATAATAAATGTAGAGAGTTGATGCTTTGATTGTTTATATGATTTGTATGGGTTTTTGTGTTGCTCATGGTTATGTTTTTTATGGTTATGGTCGTCATTGTGGTGGTTTATACATGTGGATGGTTGTGAGTGTCATTGTGATGCATTAAAACCAAATTGTATTGTTTTTAATTCTTTGTTTTGTTTTTTTGGTTTAGTGATTTCACGACTCACCTTTCTTAAGTTTAATACATTTTATTCAGAATTTGGGGTTGGGGTTGCCATATATTTTGTTGTGTTTAGTATCTTTTAAGTCAACAACGAATAGAAGCATGTGTGATTCTACCACTTACCACATATTTTAGAAGCATGTGTGATTTTACTGCTCGCCACATATTTTCTTATTTAATGTATATTTCCTTATTCAATATGGTTTTTGTCCTTTTTTGTCGTTCACTGATCCTTGTCAAGGCCGGATATAGTTTCTACATAATTTAGCAATCCTTTTGTTCATTGTTTAACACATTTTTTTCATTTAGAAATCTTCCCACTACTCACCTTAATGTATTTTTTTAGATTTTTCACCTCATGGGTCTCACTACTCGTTGCTAAATTGAAACTTTTATCTTCTAAAAATGCATTATTATTAATTTGTAAATGTATTAAAATTCACAAATCATATACTCATAATTTAATGTTTTGTTTATATTTTTAGGGATTTGACGATTACCTCTCTATATGTTTTTAATCATCTAATAATGTTTTTTAAAGACTTTGGGGTTGCCTAAACACTCTGACATTTCACTGTTCAACATATGTTTTTTTGTTCGATATATTTTGTTTTTCTCATTTATTGATCTCTATCCACACCAAATATTCCACTTAATTTAGCAATCCCATTGCTCACCGTTCCAATAAATTTTTCCATTTGATGAACCCACTAATTACCGCGACACATTTAATTTAGCAATTGCATTGATCACCGTTCCAATAATTTTTTCCATTTGATGAACCCACCAATCACCAAGACACATTTTTTTTCCCTTACTGCGACACATTTTTTTCCCTTACCGATCTCATTGTCCGCCAATGCATATGGAATTAGTCTTCAAATGATTTGTACATATAGAACTCTACCTTAACTTTTTTAGTTTTCATGTCTATGAAATTATTGCCAAGCATTGTCAACTAGGCCTGTGTGGCAACATGCCAACATAACGCCAACAAGGGACATGGTCGGGCTTCAAGCCATAGTGTTTTATTTGTTCAAAAAGACACATAGTGTCCTTCCCACACCCCAGGATGGTATATCCCACAATCATTGCATTCCATGAGACCACAACCCGATGATGCATTTCATCAATGACTTTACCCGCATTATTCATAACCCCACATTTGGCATACATGTGTACAAGTGCATTTGCCACAAAGATATTATGCTCAAATCCACTTTTTATTATGCCTCCATGGATATGGTTCCCACAACCCAAGGATGCCAAGCTTTCACAGGGTGAGACAACACCTGTGAATGTGTCAGAGTCCGGCTTGACACCTATCTGCATATCTTGAAATAGCTTCAAGGCCTCTTCCAAACAATCATTTTGCGCAAAACTTGAAATCACTACATTACATGGGAACACATCCTTCTGAGGTGTTTTCTTAAAGAGCTTGAAGGCCTCATCAACATACCCATTTTGTGCAAACCTAGCAATCATTAATAATAATTTTAATTATAAATTATTTTCATAATATTTATTTGACATGGACACTACACTGGTACTTGATGTATGTGATTGCAAATTATAAATTAAAAATAAAGAGAAAAAAACAAAAATACACCAAACAACCTAAATTTATTATAACATCTATTATTTTAAATCGAAATACAATTCTTTCAATTTAGCACTCTTATCTATCTGCCTCTCTTTACAGCTTCTCCGACAATTGCTAGTTATTATTATTAGGTCTGTATACCTTCCTTTTGAATCAATTCACCTCACCTTTTCGCCTACATTTTTGTTCTGCAAGTGACATTTATCTGTGACAAAAATTAATTAAGTTATGTAGGTTCACCGAATTTAATTTCACTTTGTTGGACCCCTTTGGTTTTACTAGAAGATTTATCATAAATAAAATGGAACTCGCGGTCTTGCTGAAAAGGCAATGCGATGAATGCTATCTCTTACTCAAGAGGCAATGTGATGAATGCTCTGACGAAGTTCGCATTCGCGAGAGTGCCGTTGGGAGAATGTAACAAGTGCATTTCATGTATCCAACTACCCAACATTTCCAACTCATGTTCATTAAATTAAAATGACTCTTAAACCACTTTCAATTTATATTTTAGGTTATGAATATATATTTCCTTTCCTTTATTTTAAATAGAAGAAAATACGTTGATTTATAAAAGAAGAAAAAAAGCTTTCATCATTGGCACTATTGTGGTATTATGATTCCTTACAACACTTTTATTAGCGGAATTAGGATTTTTGTTAAATGGTTATATATTAAAAAAATTTGAAGTTATATATATATATATATAATTATTAAAAAATTTACACCATTTTAAATATCTTGCCAATGGGGATTATTCTTTAAAATTACTCTCCACATTCAATATATATTTTAAGTCATGAATATATATTTCCTTTACTTTAGTTTAAATTGAAGAAAAAATGCCCATTTATAAAAGAAGAAAATAGGCTTTCATCACGCGTACTATTGTAGGCTTTCATCACGCGTACTATTGTTCTCTATTGTGGTATTTTGATTCCTTACAACGCTTTACGAGGGGATTACGATTTTTTTGTTAAATGGTTAATTATTATGAATTTTTAAAGCTTTATAATAATTTTATATTTTTATTTTTTTATTATTAAGAATTATACACTTATTTTAAATACTGTTGGAAATGAGGATTATTTATTTTAATATTGGTAAAATTTAAAAGAAATAAAAAATGTAAATATCTATGGTGTTTGTGGGTCATTATTTTCTGGTAATTTTGTGGTAAATTGTTTTGGTAATAGTAAAAATTAATTAAGTTTTTTAATAAATGATATATTTGAGTTTTATTAGAATAATTTTTGTTAATGTTTTTTGTGTTGCTTGTTGAAATTTATATAAATTTTAAATTATATCAAAAATTTATGGAGTGATGATTTTAGAAGTTCTTTTCAAGCCAAATTAACTTAGATTGACAAAATTTTAATGAATGTTTAAAATTGATGAGAAGACTAATTTCCAATTTCTTTCATTATTTTAACAATTTTTATTGTCTAGTTTTGATTAATAGTGGAAGTTAATGTAACTTGGGCTTGTTGTATTATTGTGTAATTGGGTGTTAAATGGATGTTAATGTGTTATGTGGCTCAATTGTAAATGTGTGTGATTGATGTTAGATTAGAGGATTGTACGGTTATTGTTGCATTGGAATCATGCTATAGTGGTTTCTCTATGTTCTTCAGTTGCTAGTAATGTAGTGGTTTCTCTATGTTCTTTAGTTGATTCTACTCATGGTGATTGTTGGTAATGGTTATTCGAGCTTTTCATGTTGCTTTAAACTATTGGGCATTGTCATTTGCATTGGTTTGCTCTTGGTTATGGCTTCTCTATCTTATCACGTTGTTTAGTCATAGATGCTCCATTGGCTTGTTGATGCAAAGGGTGGTAGTTGTTAGTGTGTTTGGTGGTTCAATAAGAAATGAAGAGAGTTTATGCTTTGATTGTTTAGATGCTTTGTATGGTTTCTTGTGTTTCTCATCGTTATGGCTTTGATAGTTATGGTCGTCATTGTGGTGGCTTATACATGTGGAGGGTTGTGAGTGTTATTGTGATGCATTAAAACCAACTTGTATTGCTTTTTTATTCTTTGTTTTGTTTTTTTTTCTTTTAGCGATTTCACAACTCACCTTTTTTAAGTATAATATGTTTTATTTGGGTTGGGGTTGCCCAAAATTTTTGTGTGTTTAGTATCTTTCTAGTTAACATCAAATAGAAGCATGTGCAATTTTAAGGCTCACCACATATTTTCTTATTCAATGTATATTTCCTTATTCAATGTGGTTTTTTCCTTTTTATAGTTCATTGATCGCTATCAAGACTGGATATAGTTTCTACGTAATTTAGCAATTGTTTTGTTCATGGTTTAAGACATTTTTTTCATTTAGGAATCCCACAGCTCACCTCAACATATTTTTTTAGATTTTTCGCCTCACAACCCACCACTGGTTGTTGACTTAAAACTTTTATCTTCAAAAAATGTATTATTATTAATTTGTAAATATACTAAAATTCACAAATCATATGCTCATAATTTTATGTTTTATTTATATATTTTTAAGGATTTAACGATTACCTCTCAATATATTTTTAATCATTTAAGAAAGTTTTTTTAAAAAACTTTGCGGTTTCCTAAACACTCCCGCAGATAAACATACATTTTCTTGTCATTGATCCCTGTCACATCAGATATTCCACTTAATTTTGTAGTCTCATTGCTCACCATTACAATAATATTTTGGATTTGACAAACTCGCTAATCATCGCGACATGTTTTTTTCCCTTACCGATCTCACTAGTTCGAACATTTCTTTTTGGAGTAGTCTACCCAGGCGGAGAAATTGCCCGGTTTCCGTCGCCGCTCGGAAAAACCTCCGGCAATTCCTCTCCCTCCGCCGAGCTCTGCCCCGCTCCGCCACTCTCCGCATTAATGTCCGCGACTGACAGATATCTGACAAACATTCCCATTTCCATCGCGTTTTGCTGCCGGGAAGTTAATTCACCATGGAATTTGAATTTCTCCGCCTGGGATTAACTTCAACTTCTAGGGTTAAGGTTCTTCAGAGATTCAAATGGAGAAACCATGTTGCAGGTCCTCTGTCTTGTGTCTTCTTACTGTGTTTTTGATGCTATGTTCCGGGTTCGAATCCCGGTGCGCTCAGGAGATAACAGCTCCTGCTCCAATGCTTGAATCAGAAAAAGAAGCCATGTTTTCAGTATTGGGTTGTCTGGTAGGAAGTGACTCGAATGTGAGTGGGATTTATCCAGATCCTTGTGGTACCACACCTATTTAGGGATCTTCATGCAGATCGCTTAGGATGAAATATTTTTCTGAGTATCGGCTTTTGTGTCTATATCTTTACGTTTATGTTTTCTTTGAACGTCCTTTCTTGGAATGAAGGTCGATTATTTGCAGAAATTTTAGGGTTTTAAGATCTCCGTGTTTTCCAATACCCATGGGATCAAGAAATATAACAAAGGGCCTTCCCTTTTAGTGCTTTGGTCATGCATTCATGGCTGCAATATCGTAGACAGTCTTAAATATCTACTTGTATTGTTTAAATTTCATCTAATCGGCATACCTATGGCATTGGGAGATCTTCTAATCGGCATACCTATGGCATTGGGAGATCGGTTCGAAGAATCTCTAATCTGGTTCGTCGCAGATGACTATGCGGATTCGAACACTGTATCCGACGAGGAGGTGGAGGCGCTCTCCTTTTGCAACCTGCCGATTACACAGGGAGTAGAAGAAGCAGCGTGTGAATGGGGCAATACTGATTGCCAGAGTGGTGGGATTCGAATGCGGGATGTTTGGACCAGGAGGATTTCGAGTTCGGCCCTAATTCCAGACCTTCCAGGGTGCACGTTTGCCCAGCCGATGATCTATTCTATAATGGTCGGCTCCTTCCTCTTACAGTACATCAGAGATCTGGGAACGAATCTGACGACATCGCTGGTCAATTTTCATAGAGGAAATCAAATTCATACACCGAAAAGAAAGCACTGCTGATGGAAAAACTCAAGATATGATGGTAATCTTCCATAGACATTGACGGCCATGAGTAATTTGCAGGAGCTTTATCTAGGAACCAATCCTATTGGGGGCAATATTTCTCTAGCATGGGATAAGCTGCCAAAGCTAATGAGTTTCGATCTCTCGACCTCAAGATACAAGGGAAGAATAACAGAGTCTCTGGGTTCATCCAAGCAATTTCTATATATTGCTCTCAATGGCAATCGTTTCACCGGGGAAATCCCATCGAATTTGGCGGAGATTCCTTCCTTGAATACATTATATCTCAATGGAAATAATTTATCAGGCACATTGGTTTTTCCTGATATCTTTTACAGGAGATTGGGAAGGCACCTGTCCCTATGGAATAATAGCCTGGGGCTTTGCTATGAAGCCTCTGGTATAATAATTCCTCATGGTGTCAGTTCTTGCAGCTCTGAATCATCAAAGGCATCAAGCCACCCATTTTCTCCAACTAGTTTTGTAAGCCCAGGCATAAAGAGATATGATGTTGAATATGTTTCTGTACTGCTATTATTACTGTATGTAGGCACTCTAATGGCTCAACAGCCATAGATAAAAAAACAGACAGCCCTTATTTTGAAGGACGGATATATAATTTTATGTGTATACTACATCAGGATACCTGTGTTCCTTTTTGTTATCGTTCGTTATATTAAGAAATATAAAAAAATGTTCAGGGATACAAAATCTGTTTCATCTTTTTGTGTTTCTCTAAGTAATATTTGACCCAATTAATCATTTGGTGATGATTTGACTCAGTTACTGCGAGTACATGTTACCTGTCTAACCTTATTTTGCATATTTTTTCAGGAAAAGACTTGCTAATATATGAATTGACCATGGCTTTAAATTCCAAACTGGCCATGGATTTTTGGTGGAAAAGTGAGGACAATGTTTGATATAAATGTGAAGAATCAGCCATATTTTAAGAGATTGTCAGTCTATAACAGTAAACCCTAACCCTACTATAAAACGGGAATTGACCATTGCTTTAAATTCCAAATTCGCCGTGTCATTGAAACAGAGTTGGGGAGAATCAGGCAACTTGGAATTCTGAGAAATAGAGTTGGGGGATGTCAAGTTCCCTATGGCCATAACCCATCTGGGCAAAGTGCATTTTTTCTGAGTGTACAGAACTGCAAAAATCTGAGGTGAACAACAGTAATTGAAACATTGTATTCCTTGGATAAAAGGTTTGTAAGTTTATCTAAAGGACTTTTTTTCTTAGATTATATCAATTTGTTTTAGCATGGTTCCATTGGAGTATGGCCACTTTGTTTAAGATAGTACAAGTATCCAGATCATAGAGTTGAAGTTGTTTGAATGACCATGGATAAATTTTAGTTCAGTTTGTTAGACAGTTTTTGCCCCATAAACCTGTTCACTGGCAATAAGGGCATTCCTGTGGACACTACTGAAGCAGACTTCAACTCTTTGCAGAACTCAAATGATGCTGCATCACTGCATCCTTTTTTTTCAAAGAAGGGTTTTATTGAAGTGCGGTCACCTTATTTAAGTGAGTGCAAGTATCTAGATCATAGAATTCAAGTAGGTAGGTAGATAATCCGAATGTTTTTGGGCCAGAGAGGCACTCGTTGTGTATGATATTAGGGATTCATTCTCTGATTGTCCTTGTATATAGTCTTAGCAATTTAATAAGAGCTCTTGTCAGATTCTGTTTGGGGCCAATACATTACCAATTAGCACATGCAAAAGCCTCACAATTTCATATAAATTGACCCTGCAATTTGTAACAAGAACATGACTTCCTGAACCTTGCAAAGGAAGTAGGTAAGAGATCTCATCTTCTAATGTAACAAAACAGGATAATTGATGATTGTACAGGTTACATAGTGTTGAATTGTAAGTAGTACATGTGAGTGACAACACAAAGGTACTATGTTCTACTATTTCCTAAAAGAAAATTGCTTTAACTTCATATACGAAGATCCTCATGTTTTTCATAAACATTTGTCACCACCATAGATCTGTTCGAGCCTTATATCTATTAAGTACCTGTGAATTAGAATTCGTAGTGTCATGAAATCCCCCATTTGTAAAATCTAATTAAAAATACATTTCTCGGTCTACCTGCAGAGTTTATGCACTCATTTCAACTCACTGTCACATGAAATCCCCCATCTATAAAATCTAAATAAAAATACATTTGCAAAGTTTGTACATTGCACTCTTCCAACAAGTTGTTTCCATTATCTCATATGATGGAGAGCTTAATTTCCATTCAACTGGTTGCATTTGCTTATATTCTTGCCACCATTTTTTGAAACTGCTTCCTTCTCAGAAAACATTTGAAGAAATGGTGCACTCATTAATCATCTTTGTCACATATTTTTCAAAGTTTTCCAGACTTTCTTTCTCTTGGTGTAGGCCTTGTTTTATATCTTTCAAAGCCTCTTATCCAGACATAGATTGCTTTCTTGAAAAATTTGTATCCAGTGGAGTAGTGGACTGATTGTAGAGATTAGCAATGTCAATATTAGCAGGGGAAACACCCAAAAGTCCAAACATTTTATCCCAAACTCGGAGAGCACCGGTCCAGCTGTTTGCTCACCTGCAAACTTTTGCTGGTTTGCAATCATATCTGTAATATGAAAACTTAGTACTGGTATCTCGATTGTCCTCTCCACCAATTCTATGAATCTGATTAGTATCGTTTCTGGGAAAGTTTGCAGTTGTTGCATAGAACAAAACACCTCATGCTTCTGTTAAATGGAAAACAAACTCATGATATCACAAACTCTCAGGCTGGTGAAAAATGGGAATTATTAGACTATATATATGGGAAGAAGAAGTACCTTTCGGAATATATTTCCCCTAATGTGCCCCTTGGAAGAAACTAGTAGTAATATATATTTCTAGAATCTGAACTTTAAAGCCTTGGATATTGTTGGTCATAATGACCCACAATACAAAAAAACTCTCTTGGATGTGCAAGAATAAAGCCAGGTCTATTTTCTCAAAATGTGCTCCATGAAAATATAAAAGAGAGTTTAAATTATTTTGCAAGTCTGAAAAAAAATCATTTGTAAAATTAATCTGTCATTTGTAAAAAGATGATAGGCATACTAGTTAGCCTGTGCTTTCCTTGATGGCTCTACATGTTGACTTAGTCCTTCAGGTACCTTGAACAATATAATGGCCAAATATCAATGGCATGCATATTTTATATTGCAAAACTCACTAATAAAATAAGCCAAAAAGAAAAAAGAGCCATGGTTACCATTATACTCTATTTTTAGGCTTTTATGCAATACACCGTAAACAAATATGGAGTGAATTTGAAAACAAAAACCAACCAAATCAGAAAGCTCAAAAAGGAAAAATAACGAATTTTAAAACTCAATTAATTTTTGAAGAAAATTCCCAACTAACCAAATCACAAATGTAGAATGCAAAATACCTCAAAAACAAAACAAAAAATATATAGTGAGGGACAAAAATTTACTACCTCAATCATAGGATCCAAGGAAAAGATGCCATGTACTCTCTTACCAGGGAGTAAAATTATCAATGAAACCAGCCAAACAGATTCACAAAATTAAAATGCAAATGTTATCTATGTAGTCCTTTATTGGGGAATAAGATTATGAACAAATCATAGACAAGCATAAAAGAAAATGCCAAGAATAGCATATCCTTGCCTCTGTTTTTACTACAATAAAATTATGAATAGAAACTGACTCCCATTTGAGCCTCTTATCCAGATATAGACTGCTCCCTTGAAGGATTTGTATCCAGTAGAGTAGTGGACTGATTGTAGAGATTAGCAATGTCAATACTAGCAGGGGAAACACCCAAAAGTCCAAACGTTTTATCCCACACTCGAAGAGCAACGGTCCAGTCGTTTGCTCACCTGCAAACTTTTGCTGGTTTGCAATCATATTTGTAATATGAAAACTTAGTACTGGTATCTTGATTGTTAAGGTACCAATGCAGACCTAGAGAATGTCTTCAGTGTAATGGCCTCGGATAAGAGGGCCGAGCTGGGTTATCCTGGGGAAGCTTTCGTAACATCCAAGGCCAATGAATCCCTAGTACAGGCAAGAAACTAATGAATCACAATTGTTTCCTTCAAATTCTAACAATTTCAAATCCCATTGTGGCCGTTGGAAAGGTGACTGTATCATTAGGACACCATTACTCCCCCCCTAGTTCAATCAAGAAATAATCAATGCCCCAAGTGTTGATTGGCAGATACTCCTCCCTCAACTTAATTCCCAGCTTTTGGACTCAATTAAAAGTTTCTTTAGAAGTCATAACTTTCACTTGCTCTCAAACAGTTCAGACCTAATACCAGAAGCCTTCAATCTTTCTACTTTGTCTGTTGTCCTGGTTTTCTTTATGCATTACTAATTGAAAAGGAAGACATTAAAATTGAAAAGGAAGGCACCTGGCCTCATTCCTTTTGACATGTCATTAGAATGGGGCAGACCACAGAAAGAATGGAGCTCGGTGGATGGCTCAATATTGTCAACCACACCAGTGAACCAAGGCCCTGCTAGAGTTTCTTTGACTTAGATGCCAAAATCTAGGCTGCCAAACTCACCTAGGAACTGCACCAGGCCTCATCTTATAAGAAGTCAATGCATACAATCCACTTCGAGGGTAGAAACTCCTTTTACAATAAATACAATACAAGACAAGATATGATGGCCCTAAGATTAGGTACCCTTGGTATATATATCGGAGACAAAGGGTAGAGTAATAGCACTCCACCAATCTAGGGTAGACTCTGCAGCTTTCTTTGGGTGATAAATGATAAATGTTTATGAAAGACATGAGGATCTTTGTATATGTCAGAATTACTGAGGTTCAAGAAATTTTCTTTTATGTGATAGCTGAACATAGCTCATTTATTTTGTCACCTGTACTGCTTACAATTCTACATTATGTAACCTGTACAATCATCTACTATACTGTTCAGAAATGGAATTTCTATTACATTAAAGGATGAGATCTCTTACCTACTTCTCGGGCATGATCTGGGAAGTCAAGTTTATGTTACAAATTGCAGCGCCAATTTATATGAAATCGTGAGGCTTTTGCATGTTAGGTTTGGTAATATATTGTCCCCAAACAAAATCTGGCAAGATCTCTCATTAAATTGCTATCACTATATGCATAAACTTGCTTCAAGGACAATCATAGAAGAAAATGTTCATAAACTTGCTTCTGGATTTTCATAAACTTGTTAATGGCATCTTCTATGTTATTGGTGGGCTTAAGTTTTGCAATATGAATGGACTCTCTATACACCCTTATGCTTATGTGAGTTCTATGGATTCTTTCGACCCAAAGACGAATACTTGGCTTAAGACCAAGGCGTTGCCTATGGGGGGTTGTGTGATTGCTTGTACAGTGGTTGGATCCTGTATCTATATGTTGTCGAGTCATGCAGTCGAGTTATCATTCTGGAAATATGCTACAGATACTGATTCTTGGACTAGGATTAAGCAACCTCCCATTCCATCTCCTCTAAGGATGGACAATGTATTGAAATTCAGCTGTGTTACCATGGGGAGTTTGGTTTATATTATTCAAGTTGGAGGGTCTATTGATGATCTGTTGAGGAGGAGTGGGAGGAATGCACGAGGATTGAAAGAGGGGTTGGTTCTCATTTATGATACCAAATTGCAGGAATGGCAGCGAGGGCCTGATTTACCTTATGTACAAAATGGAGCAGCTTGTGCTGTTGTAGAGTGCTGAAAGTAAAATTCGAATTGATATGACTATTTAGGTCTGCAGGACAGTGCTCACTGTCTGTTGTGGACCTCTTGAAAGCGTGTTGAGGTTAGCTACTATAATTCATTCTCTGAGCTCATCTATATTTATTGAAAAAGCAGAAAATAGTTTTCTCAATAGGTTCTAGTCTCAAGCATAACACCTTGAGGCAACATGTCAAATTTCAAACTGGAACTCAAAACGAGGTTCAGGTAAGTGCTCCTGTTGCTTCCTGCAATATATTACCATTGCAGACATGAACAATCCATTGAATATGTTTTCACTGGCTACATATTTCAGCTATGAAACCAATTAGTAGAATGTTGCTATCCTTATGGATATTATTCCTTAACTACAGCAGCAAGAGAAGTGCAAAGTAATCAAAATGTATGTATGATTACTGGAATATCGATGGTTAATATCCATCATCTGCAGATCTGTATGGTTCATATGTGACCCATCAGAGGCACTATAAGATACAACTTTTAAGATTGCCATGAAACTTCTGTGTGCTCTGTTATTAAAAAATTATGTAATATTGCTAAGTTTTGCTCCTGTAACATTCTAATCCGGTTTCCATCCAGTCTACATGCAACAAAGGGTAAGTTTCTACTGCCTGTCTGATGATTGCTTAGACATATAAGTGAAGTGGTTTTAATGCGTTGGTTGAATTTAAGAGTATTGTACACATATATGCTCTGATTAGAGATCTCTAATTTCAGCTTTTCATCTTAGTGTAGTTTTCATTAGTTGTCTTAATGAGTTGGGGAGAAACCGAACTCCAAATGCCACAAATATCAGTCACTGAACCATACAGAGTTACACAACAAAAACCTTCTTCAAAATTTATGAGAATAAAAGTGCAAAAAATGCCTCTATACACAAATTGGGAGCAAAATTCTGTCTTTGTGTTAATTTCAGAAGATTTGTGAATACAATAAACTTCAGAGGAATAGTATTCAACTTTGGATTCAATCACTATATTAACTCGCACTGCAGAAAGCTCTACAGAATCTTTGCAACATAGAAAGATGTTTCATCAATCTCTCTCAGACCTCACTGTCTACTCTCTACTTCTCTGGTCCCCATAGCCTCTCTCAGCTGTCTATACTCTGCAGCTATTCTATCACCATCCTTTTCTTCTCTCAGACAGCTAATCGTATCTCCGAAGATTGGACTCTCTAGGCCACAGTTTCGGCCATTTCCGGAATCTGATTTTCCATCCTTCATATGTTATTCAATCTCCAATTGTTCCTGTTCATCCTTTTCCACTTATGTTGCTTATCATGGTAGTCATGAACCTCCATCTGCCTCTCTGATTTGATATAACAAATTCCTTCCATCTGCTGATTAGCTTTGTGTTTCCAGCAAAATTGTCATCAACCGTTAGGTGTCTCATATGTTAGCACAGACCCGAGTAGGCATTCAACTGGATTCCAGTTGACTGAGATTTTACGATCTTTGACATAGCTCATCTGGCCTATTAGTGCAGATCAGAGTGCACACATAAATTTTGGTACTTGGAAAATTTTCTGAGTTCCCCCAATGACTTCCAAACTGCTCCTTTGGAGCAACTTATCGTTGAATTCTACTAAGTATCCTCCTGCATCAAGAACGGTATAGATTGAAGATACAAAAAAATGATGCCATCCACGTGCTCACCTTGGATGAATGAAGACCATTCAATGTTAAAAAGCATTCACTGGCATTTTGTTAACCCTAGGCACTCTTAGAGTCTGGTACCATCCCTTACTAAGAACTACCAGGCCTTCTAATCACAGTGCAATGAATTTATCATATTAAATGCGTAAAACTGGAGAAGAAAGTGTATCAAGAAAGGATCAACCATTTAATGAGCTAATTGTATATCATTTCCTAGGTTTATTCACACCCGACATGCAGGAAGTGTTCATGAATCATTCTCTATTTAAGATGTTTGTAATCTTTATCACTGTGCTGCTATGAGCTTCTTAGGAATAAGAACTGAAAAAACATTCTAGGGTTTTATATTTACTAAAAGAGCTTTGGTACTAGATACAACCGCCTCTGCAGTTCTTGGTCTTCATCTGCACCCTTTGTTGGCCAGATCAAGTGAACAGAGTGGAATGCGGTTTTATCAACACATTCCATAAGAAGCCTGTCAACAGCTTTCTTGGTTGCCGACATTTTGAAATCCTGATTAGTAGAGAATAAACCCTGGTTTAAATAAAATTATCGCTCAAATCCATCTTCATGAGAGATTTTAAGCCCCAAATTTCAGAAGGCAAAGTACCATTCAACTTATTGAAACTCAGGTCCAGAATTAGCAGATTCTCCAAGTTGCCAATCGAAGTTGGAATTTGGCCACAGAACTGATTCCGACTGACAAGGAGCTTTTTCAGTTTATACAATCTCCCCAGCTCCTCTGGCAATGGACCCTTCATGTTATTTTCTTTCACAACCATATTTTCTAAGTTTCCCAGCTCACATAGCTCAGACGGGAGCTCTCCAACCACGACCTCATTGCTGCAAAATGTGAGGCTCTGGATAGATTTGCTCAAATTTTTCCACCATCGAGAAGGCACTATCTGTGGAGCCCAATTGAAGCACATGTAGAATGAGAGAGTTTTCAAGTGCCCCAGGCTGAAAAGTATAGGATGAATACTGGCAGTCTCGCTGCATTTCAGCGAGTTATCATAAATGGCGCCAAGATTTAATACTGTAACGAACGAACCAAAAATTGTCGAATTGATCGCATGAAGATCTCTGAATAGGTGTGGTACCACAAGGATCTGGATAAATCTTGCTCACATTCGAGTCACTTCCTACCAGAGAACCCAATACTAAAAACAGGGCTTCTTTTTCTGATTCAAGCATTGGAGCAGGAGCTGTTATCTCCTGAGTGCAGCGGGATTCGAACCCGGAACATAGCATCAAAAAAACAGTAAGAAGACACAAGACAGAGGACCTCAACATGGTCTCTCCATTTGAATCTCTAAAGAACCTTAACCTGAGAAGTTGAAGTTAATCGGAGAAATTCAAATTCCATGGTGAATTAACTCCCCGACGGCAAAACGCGATGGACATGGGAATGTCTGTCAGATATATGTCAGTGGTGGGTATTAATGCGGAGGGTGGCGTACTAGTCAGGGATCTTAATGCAAAGGGTGGCGGAGCTAGTCGTGGATATTAATGCAGAGTGTGGCGGAGCTGGGAGGAGCTAGCTGAGGGTGGAGGAATTACCGGCGGCCGGAGCTAGAGGTTTTTCCGGGCGGCGACGGAAACCAGGCAATTCCTCCGCCTAGGTAGACTACTCCTTTTTCAATTGGCTGGCAGTTTGACATGGATCATTAAAATCATTAAGCAATTACATTTATGACTCACATTTCTCTCACAAATAAGTGGGAAGTAGTTTGAGGATTCTCAAGTTTCTAATGACTTGAAAAAATTATTTTAGCGAGTGAACGTTTGACTCATTGAAATTGTGTTTGTCTAATTAGCACTAGAAAATTAACAATTTTAATGTTTTTGATTAAATGAAAAAATTACAATTTTGTTAAATCCAATAAAATTTGAATAGGATATGAAATTCTACTTTCTCTAAGTTAAATTGTAATCGATTATGAAATAATTAATGAAAATGTTAAAATTTTAAGCAAAATATATAAAAGAAAAGATAAAACGAAATGTAACTTTTATATTAAGAAGTTAATATTATAGGTGATACACAAGGTGACAAACTCTTTAGAGCTCAATCATTTTCATTGTTTTTCAAAATGAGGGTTAAAAATCCAAAAATTAGATTGTAAATTGTTATTGTAATTAGGAGAGTGATATTTTCCTTTTGAATGGAGGTATTTATCTAAAATATTATGGTATGTTGGAAGTAGAGTTATATTTTACACCAATAATATCAACATGGGAAAATTGCATGAAATATCACAGTGTTGGCAATATGTCAATGAGACATGGAACATTGGAACTTAATTGGTATGCTAATACGCATGACGAGTTCTATTGTTTATAACCAAGGTGACATATCTAAATACTAATATCTTGGATTATCATGATAATATACCATCCAAGCATTCATTATTTGGTGCATACGGATTATTGCTATTCATACCATCCAATCCAACATACTAGTTATTATAAAGGTGTCTAGTTTATGGAAGCATTCATATCATCCAAGCCAACATACCAGTTATTATAAAGGTGTCTAGTTTATGGAAGCATTCAAATATTAATGAAGAAAGATGTAGTTACAATTTATAAGTAGATTCTTTATCCATTTCTTTTTAGTTTTTAAATGTTTTTAGAGAATTATAATGTTATAACTTATCTATCAAGTTGTGGTTTATTAGTTATAGGATGGGGTGTTGTCATACAAATAGAGGAGGCTTGACTATGGTGCGTATGGAGCCATTTTATATGTATATGAAGGAAGGTATTGAATCTATATGATCAAATGGTTTTGGATTCATTTCTAACATTCAAATTAGTTAACTCATTATATATTCATTTTCACAATTACCAAATTCGGATGGTAATAATTACATGTCCAGTATAGGAGTGATGTGTAGGGGTAAGGTAAGAAATTTTGTAAACATTTTTACATGTTGGCTTAATATGTTGGATTCATATTAATATGTCCAAAATACCTAAATGAATGGCAAACATTTACATGTCCACTTAATAAGTTGAATTTATATTAATATGTCCAAAATACTTAAATGAATGGTAAACATTTACATGTCAGTTAAAATTAATATAGTATAGGGGAGATGTTGTATTGTCTGTAAAAAGTAAAAAGTAATAAAATAAATAAAATTCAATTTGTTACATTGTAATTTTGTTGTTATTAATAAAATTACAAATAGTTTTTTAGATAAAAGAAAATCATAATATACATATTACATTAAAATATATAAACAATAAGTTAAGATCTATTTTACTTTATAAAATAAAATAATGATTATGTAACCATATTTAAGTTTAATTAACAGTATAGCAATAGGTTTAGCAATGGATATTCACATCCACTTTGCCTTAGATATTATTAACTTGTAAATAGGATTTGTTACAATACCATGGCTCATTAACACAACATGCCCAAAAATTGGATATTCAAATCCACTTTGCCTTAGATATTATTAACTTGTGAATAAGATTTGATACAATACCATGGCTCATTGATACAACATGCCCAAATTGCTCATTTCACATTAATATTTTATTTGACTTTAATTTTATAACATTTTTTATTAAATCTAAAAAAAAATTATAATTACTTTTGAGATATATCTACACCTCTATCACCTTAAAATATATAAGATATAAATTAAAATCTATTTTACCATATAAATTAAAATAATATTTTTGTAGACATTTAAATTTCATTAATAAGCACATAAAAACTTAAGACATATAATATACCAATATTTTTAACCATGGATATTCGCTCCAATTTTACTATCCATATTATTAACCGTACCATACCATGTGCCAATATCATGGCTCATTAATACCACATGCCCAAAAACCATCTCTTGTTTCACAATCAAAATAATACTTACATTATAACAAGATTTTTAACTATGGATACTCACTCCACTTTACTATGGATACTATTAACCATACCATACAATGGGCCAAAATGATGGCTCATTAATACCACATGCCGAAAAAACACCTCTCATTTCACAATCAAAATATTTTTAAATTTAATTTTATTATAGTTTTGGGCCGAGAGACGTGAGACACTTCGTCCTAGTATGGAAGAGATGTTGTAATGTTTGTTATATTATGTTATCTGAACATTTTGACCCAGTCAAATTACATAAATATAAAATTATTGATTAAAACATTTTGACTTTGTGAAACTACATAATAATAATAATAATAATAATAATAAGTAAACCAGTCTAGATCCATCTCAACTCCAAATCTATCAAGCTTAGAGAGGAACCAAATCTCTGAGGTGCAAACATTTCTTCAAGTCTTGCACTTAGGAAAGAGGTTTACACCTCGAGAGATTTGATCCCTCTCGGTGCTTGATAAGTTCGAAGTTAATAACATTTCTTCAAGTCTTGCACTTACGAAAGATGTTTACACCTTGAGAGATTTGATCCCTCTCGGCGCTTGATAGATTCGAAGTTAATATCGATGATTATTAGAATGTTATAGTTTTGTTTTTCCACTCCCTATACATAATATTTGTGACTCAACTACATTCAAATAAGTTTTATGTTTAAAGAAACTCTGAAATAAAGGAAGTTTGTAGGACCTAAGGATGCAACTCTATCACTCATGATGCCTAAAGGAAGCAGTAGGAATCTATGAAGCAATATGATAGATAAATCTCTTATAGGTTTTCATCTAGTAAAGTTAGAGGTGCTTGAGGTTATTTAAGTTTTTGAAGTAGTTGTAGTAGGCAAACACTATAGTTGTTTGTACTAAAAATGTAAAATACACTAATGTATTGTAAATAATATATATGGATAGAATGAATGGTTGATCTAATACAATTAGGGGCCCAATTATAAAAACTAGGTGGGGTGCCCTTTCATATGAAGAGATATGTCTTTTTGATAAAATACATCTTTACACCTTTTAATTAATTATTTATTATTATTATGTTTGTTAATTACCACCCTCTTAAGGGATGCTTTGTCCTCAAAGCATAATGAAAATAATTCCTTCTAGTTGTGCATATTTCTTCGACATATATAATTCATCATTTAGTGATTATCTTAGAATCAGGGTTTTTCCATTTCCTTTTTCTTGAACTATGTAACTAGGTTCGGTCTTCATAATGACATGTGTAATAATGATTTTATGTAATTGACATGGGTTTCATGCTCAAGGAATTTTTGTTTTTGTAGATAAATCTCCCATTGAGAGCTTCTAAGACTTGTCATGGGGTCTACAAGTTAAAAGAGTCTTTATCATGTATGAGAGTCCCCTTTTGGGCATATTACATATTTATTTAAGTCATTGTAAGAGTCAAAAGACCCTTCAAGACCTTGTCACAAGTGCAAAATCAAGTTAGCACTTAAAGAAAAAAATTAATCTATCAAAAGGACAAGTCGGCCTAAAGAAGAAGATAAGTCGGTTTATTTGCATGGACAGTGATGAGCACCAATATTGCAACAAGAATGTTGCAACTCCTATGGCTAACAACTTTACTTTATCAACCCGGGGTTCGTACAAACTTGGAGGTGACAGTGTTGTATACACAAGTAGATGTGATGGGTCCGCTGTTTGTCACTACTAAGCTGGCAATAGACCACTTATAGTTTTTCAAACCAGACTTCTATTGATTCAGAAGAAGCTTGATTACCAATGAGAAGAAAAGGGGAATTTGCACTAAAGGAAATCTTGTCTACTGTAGTAAGGAAAATACTGAAATCAAATGCTAAACACACCATTAATCTAACTAACTTCTAAGAGGCTTTGCTTCAAAAGAATGCTAAGTTAACATATGTGAAATCCTACTGTCCTAGGCATGCAATTTGAAACATCCAAACATTCTACTGTTGTGCATGTAAATGAACAAAATAACTCTTTTTTCCTTTTTGTCTTTTTTTTGTGTGAAAATGTGAATGCTAACTTCTCTTGGTGGCATGGCAGGTGAATTAGGGATGATGGTGAATGGTCATATGGCTTGGGAGGCAAGTGTGGGTCTTCTTCTATCTTCCTAAGGGATTTTTCCACAATTCGACCTCAAAACAGGCCACTACAGGTCAACCTACAGGATGTCCTAATGCATCCTACAGGATGTCCTAATGCTCCTACAAGATCCCTTGTATTCCTACAGGATACAGCCGGGAGCAAGAGGAGGGATTTGAAAGGTGATGTAAGGCTTAGAGAAGGTGAATGGTGGGTGAAATGAGGCAAGGGAGTACCTAGGACTCCTTCAGAGCTCAAAATAGAGTTGTGAGATGGTTGGATTTTCTCAACAAGCTTGAATAAGTATTCTTATGGAATGATGAATTTGGTGAGGGATTTAGTGACAGAAAGTGATAACCATGGATGGATGAGGTTAGGATGGGGTTGTTGGTCATGAAATCCCTTTGTACTGCTTAAACTCCTGCACTGCATCAATCACTGACATTTTATCCATGAATCATGTTAAATAAGAAAGCTTTTCAATTAACTAAGGAAAAAAAATTTGTATTATCTAGTTACCTACGCATGGGAAAACTTGTATAATAATGTGAAACCTTTATGAGATCTAATGCAAGGATGAAGACATCAGAAATGGAAATTAATTCCTATTCTTGAAAACTAGTAAAATGTTGACCTAAGTAACAGAAAACCCTAAATTCCATGAGAAACCAGAATTCTGTCTTTTTGGGGCTGCATAGGAGTTCTTTCCTCAAACTATGGTCCCTGAAGGGAGGAGTGAGGCCAGATCCACCCACTAACATCTTTTGAATATTCTTTTAACTTCCTAAGCTATTGCTACAACAATGCACAAATGGAAGCAAACTAATCAAATCCACAACTACTTGCAATGAAATAATGCTAAAGACAATTCAATCATTAATCTATGAAATCAACTAAGCATACAAATACAATTAAAGGAGCCTTTGCTGCTAGGGTTGGGCCCTAACCCAAGAGCTTCAGCCCTCTGAGTCAACTCAGTGCTGGATCAAGGAAATGCTCATTCTCATTATCAAATTAGAAAATTACATAACAATGTCTTCCACAAGTCTTGAACTCGAAAAATGCTTAGTTCTTTTTACATCAAAAATTTGAATCCTAATGAGGCTCTAGGCCTCCTTATTTATACAACTGAAGTCTCCAACGACTTCCTTAAATCTAGGGAGGCTCGACTCCCAAACTCAAGATGAACTGGCTCATTAACTATCACTAGCTCGACTACCTTTTGATCTTCATGACTTGGCTGCTTGTAACTCCGAGCTAGTGTGATTTGATGGAGGAATATTCGAATGAGTGAGGATTAAATGAGGAGGATTCATCTCCTACAATCTCTCCTCCTTGTCTCTCGAGTTTCTGCCCTTAATTAGCCAAATTTTCCATGATTTTCTCTCAAAAAACTACAATCAATGCACATTAGTCCACTAGGCATACCATCTCACTTTTAATCATCTCATTAAGCCAAATATAGTCAAAATATGTAAATAATTATGAGAAGAGTTGATTTAAATAAGCTAGGAGGTGTATTAAGGTCCATATAGTTACCCAATGATGAGGCTCATTAGAGAGATCACTATATAAAGGAACACTCGACCTCATTCAAAAAAATATTCACTCACTCATAAGAAGTTCGATCAAGGCAAGGAAAGCGAGACTAACAATCAACGAAGGGAGGAGAAGGAAGAGAAAAGTTTTTCTAATTTGTTTTGGGCCACATTATGTTCACACGTGTGAGGAGACTAGGGTTTATCTCTCTATTGCAAGTCCAAATTACAGTCATCATAAGAGGGATGAAACAAGGAAAGGAAGGAACCTATATTAAAGTTTGAAGTCACAAAGAAGCCAGCCCTAAACAAGCAAAGGAGAATGAGGGTTGAAGTTTCCCTAATTTGGTCACACGTGGGAAAATTGCAGTCACCTACAGGAGGTCAAAAGTTGCAAAAATAAGGGTCGAGAATTTCAGACTTGAGTTGCAGGGTCGAGGGTTAGGGAAGAAGGAAAAATTGCAGTATCTTCAAGAATAAATTGGCTTTGACTTAAAGAAAGGATTGACTTGGTCTTAGAGGGGTTGTTGTTCAAGGATCTAGGTCTTGGAATGCATCAATTGAAGATTTTATAAGAAGAAGAATTCTTGTGGGTTTTCCTCTCATTTTGGAGAGGTTTTGGCCCTGGATGATCGCCTACATCTTGTGTCTTTTGTCTCATTGTTATTTATATTTGGTATTTGTTTGATGACAGAGAATATTAATATAATCAAGAAAAAGAATAAGTTAATCAAGTTAAGTAAAATTACATCACAAGCATTTATCATAGAATGAAAAATCACCTACTTTATATGCCCTAGGTTTCTCAACACGGGATCAGAGCTAAGGTGAAAATTCAAGGAAAGGTGGCTCAATAAAGGACACTAGAGCACTCAAGGATCAAAGTTATAGAAGGGCATCAAGGGCATCAAAGCATCAATAATATCCTTTCATCTCCAAGGCATTTAGAAGGAAGCATCAATACCCTAACTTCCTCAAGGAAAGAGGCTATACTTGAAACATTTGTATAACCTCGCTAAAATCTTCATCTCAAGAAAGAAGACCTCAATATATCCTACCTCTACAAAAATTCAAGAATACCTACAAATGAATAATCTTGAAGTCTACTCATCCAAGGGAAGCTAGAATAAAGGAGTTGTTATCATCATCAAAGATTCAAGGTGATCTCCCTCTCTTTGGTTCAAGGATCATTTTGAAGGAATACATCTTATTAAAGAAGAAATATTCTATAACCACATCATCAAAGATTAAAAAAGCAACAAATTTAAGATATTATAATCATGGAGTATCTTCTCAAGTAAGTAATTTTATGTCTACATCTGAATCAGTCAAAATGTCTTTTTGCAAGGAGAGCAACAAGTTGGTTGGGACAGTTAACTTTCTAGCATGGAAGAAGAGGATCAATTTGATCCTCATAGCAATTGAAGTTGTGGAACATGTTAAGGGATCAATGATTAAACATTTAAAGGAATAAGCTAAAGCACTTGCAAAGTACATGAAAGGGTAAGTAAGGGCTCAAAGTATTCTCATTGAGTCCATCAAGGATCCCCTCATACCCTATGTATCAAAGTTGGAAACAGCTAAAGAGATATATGACAAGTTGGTGGAACTATTCTCCATGAAAATGCTGGAGAAGTAATATCACTAAGACAAGAACTCTACAAAATGAAGATATCCAAGGAAGAAGGAATAACCTCATATTTTATGAGGGTGTCAAAAATAAGAGACCAACTCCAAGAGTTGGGAGAAATAATGTCTAACATGGAAATGACTACCATAGTGTTCAATGCATTGCCATAGGAATGGGGCAACTTCACATAAAGCATCTATGGAAAGAAGTAAGATACTTCGTTCAAGGAAATATGGTCATTATGAAAAATTGAGGAAACCAGGTTGAAGGAAAAACTTGATGTAGGATCAAGTGAACAAGGAAAATCATTTTCTATCATGACTAAAAGAAAAGGGGAGTGTGGGCTGGTTGGTCCTAAAAAAAAAAAAGAATGTGGCCAAGGTTCAATGTTATGGTTGTCATGAGTATGGGCACTATAAAACAGATTGTCCAAAATTCAAGAAGGACAACAACAAAAGAGGAAGGGAGGAAGCCCATATCACTGAAGAAGTGGAAAAGAAGAAGTCCAAAAAGGAAGAAGTAAGATATCTCTACTATGATTGAGATGATCTTCTTCACCTAGTTCTTTTAAAGTCTTTGTTCTTCAATTCTTGTATAGTTATCATGGTAGGAATCATTAGACGCACCATAGGATGCATCATTTTAGGAGATGGAATCATAAAAAGCATACAATATGAAGCAAGAGCTTGGGACATCATAAGAATCTTGCAAAAAAACTAAAGTAGAAGTCTATGGTAGTCACCTATACTGAAAAGGAGCTCTTTGTAACCTCATTAAAAGAATAAGTAGTACTTATGGATAGAATAAAGTCATCTAGTGTAGATCTCGTCATACATCATTCAAGAGGAGCATTTGCAGGATGAGGATGATTAATACCCTCCATTGAATCTTCAAATTAAAGTTCACCTATTGAAAGAAGAAAGTGTCTCGTAGGGAATTCCACCTTGTGAGGGATTCATGGGATGATGATATGATGACTAAGAAATGAAGTAGGTTAAAATGATTGAAGAACCTTCAATCAACAATTATGCTGAAGGAAGATGACCAACAGGAATAAATGAGGTGTGTATGCATGCATTTAATAAAATTGAGTCATATCATATAGTTTCAGTTAGCATGACAGATGCTCTATCTCATGAGAATAATCAAGGAAAAGAATCTCCTCCTTTGAAAGGATGCATAAAGGCATGGATCACATAAAAAAATCAACATAATAAGTCCTCATATGGAATATGAGGTGGTTAATAAAATAAAGGAACTATGGATGGAAGTTCCTCGGGAGTAATATGTGAAGGAAGAAAGGAGAGGTCGTGAAAAGTGCAACTATGGTCACATAGAAAAGGAAATAAGAATATGTTGACTAGAAGGATTGGTCGTGACATCTTCATGGAAAAGGTATGTAGACTCTTATGTAGTATGGAAAAGAAAGAGACCCTTGACATTTAATATCTTTTTGGAGATGTGTCAATATGTATGCAGGATGTTGATGATGCAAATGATCAAATGTGAAGATGAAAGGCCATCACAAAGGTAATGTCAATTTGATGTTAATTTTTTATTTTAGAACAATATCTGGATAGGATAATGCATGTCTACCTAAAGTAAGAGTTGTGAATGTCACCCACAACTGGTATTCATGTGGTAGGATTGAAGATCCTGAAGGAAACATGATGAAAAGAAGGTAGCAAGGTAGAAGAAAGGTCATATATGGACTAGTGGATCACTTTCCGATGAATGAAAGGATGACATGAATGACATGATTCATAGTGATCCATGGTCTATTCCCTACGAAGAGGTCCCAAAGATGTATCCTTTATAACAAATAAGATGAAATTCATGACATCGAAAGAGGGAGCTCAACAGACAGTTGATTGTTCCATGATCTCCAGTGAAAGAGCTACTGGAAGCAAGTCCCTAGTTAGAGGGAGCTTGGTCAATTCCCTGGTTAAGAGGGAAGCTTGGGTACAATCCTTCATAGGAATGGGTATATCCTCCCTAGTTGAGAGGGAGAGATAAACATGGCATTCTTGTCTTCACTTGGGAAGAAAAAATGGAGGATTGGGTAAGCATCTGGCATTCGATACTCTTTGAGGATGTGGTAGGGAATCCAAGATAAGAGTAGTCGCAAAGGAGCGATATTCTTTGAGGACTGGGAATCCAAGATAAGAGTAGTCATGGTAGAACATACTCTGAGAGAACTCAGGTGGAGTATGTTCCGAGAGAGACGGTTATGGTGTCTATAAATGATTGGTCTTGCTAGCGTTGAGCTCTAGTCTTGTGGAGAGAAAGAGTAGTTAGTCAAGGCCTTTCTATGTGAAAATGTTGGATGATATGATGTTATACATATGGCTTACTAATCAGACTCTTCTTATGAGAATTCTTAATATTGAGAATGTCCAAGTACCTTGTATGGATTATGAATACCTCCCTAGTTAAGAGAGAGTGTTGAAATATGTAACTAGGTTCGGTCTTCATAATGACATGTGTAATCATGATTTTATGTAATTGATGTAAAGAAGAAAAATAAAATTATTTTTGTTATGCTTGAGACATTGGTTTCATGCTCAGGGAATTTTATTTTTGTAGATAAAGCTCCTATTGAGACCTTCTGGAGCTTGTCATGTGGTCTACAAGTCAAAAGAGTCTTTTTCATGTACGAGAGACCCTTTCTGGGCATGTTACATATTTATTTGAGTCATTATAAGAGTCAAAAGACTCTACAAGACCTTGTTACAGGTGCACAATCAAGTCGGTCCTCAAAGAAAGAAAATTAATCTATCAAAAGGACAAGTTGGCCTAAGGAAGAAGACAAGTCGGCTTATTTGCATGGGGAGATTACTATATAAAGGAGCACTCGGCCTCATTCAAAAAAATATTCACTCACTCACAAGAAGTTTGATCAAGGCAAGGAAAAGAAGACTAAAAACCAACGAATGGAGGAGAAGGAAGAGAGAAGTTTTTCTAATATATTTTGGGCCACATTATGTTCACACGTGCGAGGAGACAAGGGTTTATCTCTTTGTTGCAATTCCAAATTAAGTCATGACAAGAGGGTTGAATTAAGGTAAGGAAGGAACCTATATTAAAGGTCATAGTCACAAAGAATCTAGCCCTAGCCAAGCGAAGGAGAAGGAGGTTGAAGGTTCCCTATTTCAGTCACACATGGGAAAATTGCAGTCACCTACAAGAGGTCAAAAGTTGCAGAAAGAAAGGTCGAAAATTTTAGACTTGAGTTGCAGGGTCGAGGGTTAGGGAAGAAGGAATAATTGCAACATCTTCAAGAATAAATTGAATTTGACTTAAAGCAAGGATTGGCTTGGTATTGTAGGGGTTTTTGGTCAAGGGTCTAGGTCTTGGAATTCATCAATTGAAGATTCTATAAGAAGAAGAATTCTTATGGGTTTTCCTCTCATTTTGGAGAGGTTTTAGCCCCAACTGATCGCCTACATCTTGTGTCCTTTGTCTCATTGTTATTTATGATTTGGTAGTTGTTTGATGATAGAGAACATTAATATAATCAAGAAAAAGAAAAAGCTAATCTAGCTAAGTGAAATTACATCACAAGCAGTTATCATTGAATGAGAAATCACCTACTCTAGTTGCCTTATATTTCTCAACACTTTTTCAAAACTCTTTATATATATATATATATATATATATATATATATTATTTTGAGAAACTTATTTTAAAAGTCACTTTAAACA
This sequence comes from Pinus taeda, assembly GCA_000404065.3. Classification (NCBI taxonomy): domain Eukaryota; kingdom Viridiplantae; phylum Streptophyta; class Pinopsida; order Pinales; family Pinaceae; genus Pinus; species Pinus taeda. Next base: position 40,661 of record APFE030565368.1, on the reverse strand, counting down.
TTTTTATAAAACACTTTATAATTTATTAAAGAAATTTAAATAATATTTATGAGTGATAGCCACAAAATTGTATAATCATGTATGTATAGCTCTTCAATAGGGCTTGCTCTCATTTTTCAAATTCCCCTTTAAATTTATATTTTGCCACACGTCCTTTGATAATCATTGCAAACAAATGATGCAAATAGCCATGATGATCAAGAATGCGCATGCCTCTAAAAACGATGGCTTTCTTAGCCACGTGACAACACATGTAAATAACCTTAGTCATCATTGTCACTTTTTCCATCATCTTCCCTGTGCGTTGCTCGTTCCGAATGGAAACACAACGTATCACGAATCTTCAGATCCATTTGGAACACCATTAACTAACTGCCCTCTTCATCACTTACTAATGATAATTTAGTTGTTTCCTTGTAGTGATTATTAGTAAGGTCCCATGCCAAAGAAATTCTATAGTTTAAGAAATAACGGTGTTCCAATAATCCGTGTATTAACCATGCCTTAGCAACTTTCCTAGTTCTTCGATAGGCGTCCTAAGGTGTTGTTGATGGTGTTGGATGTTGACAACGGGGGTCCCCAGTATGAAGTCCAAAATAGACCTCACACTATTTGGAGTAGTATCCCCATCCGGATAATAGGCTCGGCCACCATTAGTCTTCGAGATTTGCCTTGGCTGCAATTATCAGCATAAAAGATTATGCACACAACCTTTGAAACAGGCAAGTTGACACTATGAGACATATAGTTGTAATGTATATAAGGTACTTTCATGGAAGGGAAATAAAGAGTGAGCCTTTAGAAGAAAAGTAGTAATACTATCGTAAAAGAGACACACAATAGCACATAAAGAATCATTGATTAAAGTGCAAAGTAGTTCACAAGATAACAACGATCATAAAAGCAAGTAACAACGCACATTCAACAAGATGCATACCAAATCCAACAAAATAGTTCATTTTCTTTAGGATGTATGAACATAAACATTACCTCAAACATTAAAAGAGAGTCTTACAACATCCATGATACATGCATGAAAGTGCATTGACTCTGAGAGCTTCATATATTAAGTGAAAGTTCCAAGATACGCATTTACAATGTTGTAGCACTAACCCCAATAATGGAACATTAAGTCACCACTTGGTCCTTCGAAGAATGGTCTTCTCCCCTATGCCAAGTTAGAGAAGCCAAGGTGAAAAGTCTTAAGTCCCTATGCTTGAGCTATGAGGGTTTATTTATAACAAATGAGGTGATTCTTCACCTCCCTTCTGACTCTTTAACTTCCCTCATGATTCTTAAGCTCTCGTGTGATTTTTCAAATTCCTATGTGACCTTTGAGCTTCTACATGACTTTAGAACTATCTAGTGACTTTTCATATTCCATGTAGGACCCTTGGGCTTCCACCCATTTTAAATTTTCTCATTTTTTGGAAATTACAATATTACATTCCACAAATAATGTGGAAAAACCACTTTGACAACATATGACTATTGTGGTGACATTTTGAGAAGCCATGACTTGACTATGGTAACATAAGTCTTCATAGTAATGTATCAATGCCAAGTTCTTCTCTTTGTTGCCATGTCTCTGATTCTTCATGATTGATCTGCAAGGTGCTTCATCCTCACCCTCCAAAGGGTTTGAAGAAATGTTGGAACCGTCTAAGTGAGAATGAGTTGTCATCTCTTTGTAGTGGTTCAAGATTCCCCTATTCTTGCATGATAGTATATTTGTGACTTGTCTCCATAGGTGTCCTTCTTGTAACCTTTTCTTGGTAATCTCCTTGATCGTCGTCATGCCATGAAAGGATAATGTCACTTGCAAATGAAATTCACTCATGACAAGACAACATCAGTCCCATAATCACCTATTCTACCTTTGCTCATGTGAGGCTTCCTATGATGGGATAGTGCACAAGAATTGAGAGAGAAGCTTGCAGATTATGTAGTGCACAGAGCTAGGAGACCGAGGGTGAGGATTTGGGCATTGTAACTACATAATGTGCAGTGACTAAGGAGAATGGAAGTCAGGGACTATGCATTGGGAAAGTTTAGTTAGTAAGAGTGGTAAGACTAGGAACTGTAACTGCGCAGTGTGTAGTGAATGAGAGATAGACTCAAGGATTGCACAGATGAGCATTGCAGTGACCTAGAGATGGCCCCACTATCCACTAGAACTGTGCAATGTACTTTTGCGGCAAGGTTGGCCAAGAAATTATGCAGTTGAGGGATTTAAGCAGACAAGGGAGGCGGGTTAGGGAACTGTAACTGTGCAGTGCGCAGTGATTGAAGAGGAGGCTCAAAGAATTGCGCAGCTGGGCATTGCAGAAGTCTTGAGATGACCCCATTGTCCACTGCAACTGTGTAATGTGTAATACAGGGTATGATGGATCATAAACTCTGCAGTGGGTGTTATGGATATAATTTATATAAAAATAATAAAAATGTAAACAATAATAAACATAAATAATGATTAATGAACTAGTAGTTAATAATGAAGAGGCATGTCTCTAAGGACATGACCGTATGTGAAAAGGTACATGCCTAGAGTATATAAGTAGGCCCTCACTCTCATTTGTATTATCATGTTACTTGTTTTTAAATATTCTTATATATAATTATTTATCCTACAATGGATCTCTTTGTCTTCGAAGTGTTTTGAATATTATTACAGAGTACGAACTTTGTTTATTACATTGGTATAAGAACCATGTCTAATCCCGACCTTTGGCCGTTAAATGTCTTTCAACTTTGTTGTTGTTGCAAGTCAAAAGATTTCACTCATAAAACTCTAGAAATTCTCCATGTTATTGTTTGACCCCTATTAAAAATTAAAAAAAAAACATTATATATATATATATATATATTATATATATAATATATTATTCAAAACAAAAATCCGAAAAGCAAAAATAAATAAAATTTTATTTAAAAAAAAACCCCAAGCTTAAATATGTAATATGAAAAAATCAAAGTTAAAAAAAAATAAAAATAATATCTTAAAAAATGGGAGAAAATTATATATAACAAAAAAAACCAAAAAAAACAATAGTACTTCCATTTGCAACTACAAAAAATAACCACGGCTTTGCCAACCAAGGTTGGAATTTCAAAACAGATCTATCCATCAAATTTATGGTTTTCACACTTCCTTGCAAATTTTTACAATTTCAACGAAAAACTTTGATGATCATGTAAAATTTTAAATTGTATTTTACAAACAAATCACCCCTAACAAAAAAATTTCCAGTAAAATTCCATCTCTGTTGGCAACCTTCGCTTCCCTTCGCTTTACCATTGCGACAACGCACAGCCACCGTCTGACGACCGTACAGTGAACGTCCGGATTTTCCTTTCAGCTGATTTTTCCAGCCTGCTCTGTCGCCTGCAAGTTGGCCAAACCTCTTAGCCTGCAGCCATTTCACGACACATAAATTATGTTCTGCCTTACGTCCGACCCTCGTTCCGCCTGACCATTCTGCTGCCATTTTCCTGTGTCCCTACAAGCTAGTTTCACAAACCGTACCATTACTATTGTAGCAAATTAATACAACCTGTAGACTACCACGACATTAAAAATCCTCCATTTCAATAATGGTGATATCAAAATCATGTGGATATCAAATTCAAAGAAGCAACAACCAAAATTTAAAATAATGCCACCCAACTGTCACCTTCGTTTAGCCATCCCTCTGTTGACATCATCGCAACACTTGTTTAAGCTGATAATTCTACCATTGTACATAGAATATTAACAAAGTATCAAAACAGTGAACGGAAGTAGAGACTCTCCAACCCTATCAAACCAAATTAGTTCAATTAATTAAAGGTTAAAGACCAAGGTTTAATATGTTCCAGATGTTATATTAATTGTATAAAATAAGTACATAATATAAAATATAAAAGGGGGTATTGTGAAGACATTTATTAAATTAAAAAAAATAATGTTATATATCCCTAAAACTTAGGAAAATATATATCTATATATATATTATTAAAAGAAGTAAATAATGTTATATATTCCTAAAATTTAGGAAAATAATATATCTATATATATATTAAAAGAAGTTTGGGAGGGGAAAAAAATTATATGGAATATTAAAAGGAAATATATAAAAAATAATACCTAAAACTTATAATACTAAGTTTAAAGAAAAATATTATGGTATTTTTGTCGGAAAGTAAAACAGAACTTATTAATGACAAAAAAGAATGGATTCTAGTTTGGAAATAAAAGAAGGAATATTATCTTATAAATTTATTCTAATTGTAGATTATAGATTATTTACATTAAAGGGGTATATTCAAGGGAAATAGATTAGTATCGCTACTAGTACAAACAGAAAGAATAATTACATCAATATTAATTCAACAAATCAACTATTAGTTCTAGAGCCAAATATAGGTGAAAGAAGAGGTATTTTTGGTGAAAAAGAGTATGAAATTAATTATTTACAAGTGATAGATGATCATTATGAGTATATATCTCAATTTTGTGTCGTAACTGTTAGCACTCCAGGAAACTCTCCTAGGTTGCAGCTCGGAGATGCCTAGTAACATATAATCTTCAATATTTGTTCTCTGGACTATTGGAATGGATGATGGTTTGGATCAAGTCAGATGACCATTTCAGCTCTATTCCCACTCAAGGCATGCATGAACACCCTCAACAACACAAGGCTTTAAACCACTAATGCTCACTAATTTGTAGATTTAAAGGATAGATGGAGAATAGTGACTGTATCAGCAGATGACATACATAAACATAAATGAATGACTAGCTACAAGCAGTAAAATAGGATACCAATTGTACTGGTAGATGCATATATGACCACATATGAATAGTTAGTTACAGGCAGCAAAGAAGCTTGCAATTCTAAGTTATCAAAGCATAGATAAGATAACAGTTATCTGGCCTTAGACACAAAGGAAACATGAACAAACTGTTCAAGTGCAAGCATAGAACAGTAAAGAGAATGGATGTTGAACATATGATGGCAAAAAGACGTTTGTATTGCTAGAATAAAGATGAAGAGCTTGAAGGAACAAAGTAGCAATAGTCTCCAGAAGTTGAGCCTCTATTACATCTTGTTTTCAGCTATTTATAGCTTGTTTATAATGCTCCTGAGCTCTAAGAGGCTCGGAGTCTTAGTTTGCTTGATATGCATCATTAATTGATTTGATGCCCTCTAAGCAAGCATGGGATCGGAGTTTTTTGCTTCTGACAACAGAGTAACTGCTTTCAGATATTTTGGTAGCTTGTTGCGCTGTCTGGAAGTTCTCCTGAGCCAGAGATGCTCCATGATGTTTGTTTGATTTGGTTGTGTCGCACTGTCTATGCCACCTGATCGATTATGTTTAGGGCTCCCTGCAAATGCTCCACGACTATTTCTATTAGGGCGAGCTATGTTGTGAAGGGAGAGCTACCGGGCCTCTGTTATCCCTTTAGATATTTAAAATGATTGTTTTTTCTGTTAAACACAGAAAAACACAACAACCTTGTGAAAATCCCGCCCATTTCTGTCCTTTTCGGACTTAAAAAATGATTAGATACGACTTATCAATCTCTCGGGTCCGCCCTTGTCGCCATTGCAAGTCGCGTTCAACCCTATTCCTGTGTATTTCGTTTATACAATGAAAACACTAAAAAATGCATGAAAAATGCTTTGGGTGGACTTCAAATCTTATAGAATATCACTAATAATGTCGTCGGGTTCGGCGTTATCGCATCGCCCTTGTATATATGCAAAGGCCCTACCCCTTGGTTTCCACTGATAGCGATCCGGTGATATAACGTGGGTCGTCGATCCACGTGCATGATTGACGGTCCACGTTCAATCGTTGATCGCAGTCGCACCCTCCATATTACCTGCGTTGATACTCTGTCGATAGTTTCATCGATGCGACCCGTTGATAGCGATCATCAGCGATTGCTGATCAACGATGTCTAACTCCGATTGCCACTACTTGGGACCGTCGATTTTTTATTTGCCAATTAGATTTGGGTCGTTGATCGGCTAGATCTAACAACAGCTGTGCATTCTTGGGTTTTAAGCCTGCGGTAAGGGTTTTTGATTGATTTTGAAGTGTTTTAGCCTCTTGATAGTGCATTTTTTCCCTTCCAAGGGCTTTCCTCCCTTGCTTGTTTCGATCGATGGATGATCTTTGAGCACTTCTGAAGACTTAGGGAGTGCTTTAGAGCATATTTGGATCCAATTTTGGGCTTTTTGTCAACGAAGCTAACATTGGCTCCTTCTGGGGATGAAATCCTCCCTGTGAGGTTTCATGAACTACAGATCAATGCCTTTCTTGTATACAACAAGGTCAAATCTTCCTCCTAGTGTTGCATTGGGCATGGAATCTATTAAGCATGAAATAAAAACTTTGAAAACAACATATTTACAATACCAAGACTTGAAAGCCTTAACTGAAATAAAGTTCGAAGAACAACCCATTGAATGAGCCATTAAAAACATATCCTTGCTTTGATGCATCCCTTTTGAGAAAACAGTGACCAAACTGAAAATTTAGCCTTTTTACCTTTCCATGAAAGGTTTCTTTCTCTTGGTCAATGTGTATATCGGCCAATTCATCAAATACTTGCAAAATCGTATTGATTTGATCCTCTACTTCAAAAAGTTTGGAAAACTTGATATTATCAGGCAGAGATGGTCTATATTTCACCTCCTCTCTGTATGCTTTCAGCCTTGGATGTTTTCATTGGGAGGTTTTGTACACCTGCTGAATGATAAGGTCTGCTTCACACTTTGTTGTGTCATTTGTGACCTGAAAAGTTAATATGAAAAATGAATCAATGAATTCTTGTGTGGGGAACCCAAGGACTTCACCTGTTCCTGCAGCTCGCTTAGAGCAAGCCCCATCAAAGAACATGTCCCAAATCTGTGGGCCTTCTTACTCTGTGATCTGGAAAACTGATTTTTTAAGTTGCGTAGAGGCAAACTGATAAGGCTTGGTAACGTCAAGACCGAGCTTATCCATGACAGCCTTGGGCATTGGATCATGGTTGGCTCCAATGTCCAGAGGGCAATTGTGAAGGATTTCATCATAAATAGACAGAGAAACATAGAATGATGGGGAGCTGTCTTCACAGTTTTCGATCATTGGGCTAAGAATAATAGCTAGTTGGTCATCTTGTAGATTTACATAGGCAGTGGAAGCTTGGATGGTTTTAGGCTCAAGAGCCTCAAGGATAGATTTCTTGAAGGACTCATTCTTCATTGGTTCAATTAGGGGCATAGGTATTCTTGGCTTCTGTATTTCTGATTGAAAACTGAAAGAAGAAGGAGACTTGTCAAGGCCTCTTACCTCTATGGCTGGAGCTTTGAGGATTATAGGATCAACTGTTGGTTTCTCCTGCTTATTAGCTTGTTGTTCTGCAGGGACAACAGCTTTATGAACATGATTTTCTTTGAAATTATTCATCATAGACCTTAGATTATATTGGCGCTGATTTTTAGATTGTAGAATTGTTTCACCATTCCATTCTTGGCTGATCTGGTCATTGAATAATGACTTCTCATAGGCAGTTTTGGTTAAAAAGGTGGCGCTGCCTTTGTCTTCCATACCATGGATCTCATCATCTTCCTCAAACTACTCTTCTTCCATGAATGCATTCTGAAAAGGGACCTTCAGCTTTTGGTATTCATTGGCCTCTTTGCTTCATTGCAAAATCTACAACTGCTCATCAAGTTTTCTATATAGATTTGGATATGGAGGAGCAAAGGTATTATGAACCCTTCCTTTCCCAGAATGCTACTCAACCTTTAATTTGGAAACTTCAGAGGCTAATGACTTGATCATTTTGGTCATTTAATCTATCTTAGGATCAGAGGATGATGAAAACTTGTCCCTCTGTCTCCTTCTGTCAACATTACCTTTGAGGTTTTCTACAGCCATGATGTTCAATTCTACTTCCAAGGCCGCATCCTGCATATCAGCCAAAGTAGCACATTGCCTCTCCCTCAACAGTAAACAGAATTTTGAATCAAAGGCACTAGCATAGATGAGTCTAGCAGAGGTAGTGGTGGGTTTTACTTTAGCAGGTATCTTGTTGTACATGCGGTTAAATCTCTTATTAAAATCAGACAACAGCTCACCATTTTCCCTCTGTAAGTTCCCAAACTCAGTATGGTAGTAGAGGAGATCCTTCTTATCCCCCCAATGCTTCATGAATGCATCATCTAAAGCCTCAATATCAGCTATAGATCTTGGGCTCAGTTCTCTAAACCATTTTCTAGCCTCTCCATCTAGGCTTTGGACAAAGACTCTCATCCAGACATCATCTTCACTAATGTCTAGGTTATCAGCATAGCTATAGAATGACTCAAGGTGTTCTTCTGCAATAACACCTTCAGTTCTAGTGAACTTAGGCATATACTTCTAATATTCTCTAGTAGGCATGGCATTCAGAGGAGTGGGCAGTACAAGAGGTCCATACCTAGCAACTATGATTCTTTCCATTTTGGTAGGTGCTTGTGGACATGCCATAGCCGTGGTGGCTAAAAGAGTACTGACAATATAAATGATAGAGGGTTGAGGAGGGACTGACAGGACTAAAGGAGTATGATGGATAGGAGGTGAGGTTTCCTTTGGGCTTACAACAAAAGGTAAACCTAAAGAATAAGGAGCTTTATGAATCTCTAAGAGTTTTTCTTCACTGCTAGTATTAGAAGCTATACTCTCAACATATATTTGTTCTATTACAAGCCTTTCTTGAAGAGATATAGAAGATTGTTTAGGTTTACCTGAACCTGATGCTCCTTTCTGCAATACCTTTCTCTCTTTGATGATTTTTTCAGGGTTAGGTACTAGGTTAGCTTGTAGCATCTAAGGATTTCTCCGTGTATGCCTCACAAACTGAGCCAGAACTATGAAGTGGAGTCGCCAAGAGGTTTGGCCTCCAGTAGAGTCACCAGATAGATGATTACAACCAAAAAAGTACCCAAACTTTGGCTATCATCAAAGCTGAATCTATGTCGTTTCCCAGGGAAGTTGAGCTTCAGTTTCCTATCCCTGGAAACGACACCAATTATGTTAGCACTCCAGGAAACTCTCCTAGGTTGCAGCTCGAAGATGCCTGGTAACATATAATCTTCAACATTTGTTCTCTGAACTATTGGAATGGATTATGGTTTGGATCAAGTCAGATGACCATTTCAGCTCTATTCCCACTCAAGGCATGCATGAACACCCTCAACAACACAAGGCTCTAGATCACTAATTCTCAATAATTTGTAGATTTAAAGGATAGATGGAGAATACTGACTGTATCAGCAGATTACATACATAAACATAAATGAATGACTAGCTATAGGCAGTAAAAGAGGATACCGACTGTACTGGTAGATGCATATATGACCACATATGAATAGTTAGCTACAGGCAGCAAAGAAGCTTGCAAGCCTAAGTTATCAAAGCATAGATAAGATAATAGTTATCTGGCCTTAGACACAAAGGAAACATGAACAAACTATTCAAGTTCAAGCATATAACAGTAAAGAGAATGGATGTTGAACATAAGATGGAAAAAAGAAGCTTGTATTGCTAGAATAAAGATGAAGAGCTTGAAGGAACAAAGTAGCAACAATCTCTAGAAGTTGAACCTCTATTACATCTTGTTTTTAGCTATTTATAGCTTGTTTACAATGCTCCTGAGCTCTAAGAGGCTCGGAGTCTTAGTCTGCCTGATATGCATTGTTAACTGATTTGATGCCCTCTAAGCAAGCATGGGATCAAAGTTTTTTTCTTCTGACAGTGGAGTAACTGCTTTAAGATATTTTGTTAGCTTGTTGCGTTGTCTGGGAGTTCTCCTGAGCCAGAGATGCTCCATGATGTTTGTTTGATTTGGCTGTGTCATGCTATCTATGCCACCTGATCGATTCTGTTTAGGGCTAGCTGCGCGTGCTCCATGACTGTTTCTATTAGGGCAAGCTATGATGCGAAGAGAGAGCTATCAGGCCTCTGTTCTCCCTTTAGATATTTAGAAAGACTGTTCTCTCTGTTAAACACAGAAAAACACAACAACCTTGTGAAAGTCCTGCCCATTTCTGTCCTTTTCGGACTTAAAAAATGATTAGATATGGCTTATCAATCTCTTGGGTCCACCCTTGTCACCATCACAAGTCGTGTTCAGCCCTGTTCTTGTGTATTTCGTTTATACAACGAAAACACTGAAAAATGCTTGAAAAATGCTTTGGGCGGACTTCAAATCTTATAAAATATCACTAATAATGCCGTCGGGTCCGGTGTTATCACATCGCCCTTGTATATATGCAAAGGTCCTACCCCATGGCTTCCGCCTATAGCGATCCGGTGATATAACGTGGGCCGTCAATCTGCACGCGCAATCGATGATCCACGTTTAATCGCTAATTGCAGTTGTACCCTCCATATAACCTGCGCCGATACTCCACTGATAGTTCCGCCGATGCGACCTGCCGATTTCGATCATCGGTGATCGCTGCTCAACGATGTCCAACTTCGATTGCCACTGCTTGGGACCGCCGATTTGCGATTTTTCGCTTAGATTTGGGCCATTGATCGACCAGATCTAATGGCAGTTGTGCATTCTTGGGTTTTAAGCCCGTGGTAGGGTTTTTTACTAATTTTGAAGTGTTTTAGCCTCCCGATAGTGCATTTTTTCCCTTCCAAGGGATTTCCTCCCTTTCTTGTTTCGATCAATGGATGATCTTTGAGCACTTTTGAAGACTTAGGGAGTCCTTTGGAGCATATTTGGATCCAATTTTGGGCCTTTTGTCAGTGAAGCTAACATTGGCTCCTTCTGGGGATGAAATCCTCCCTATGAGGTTTCAAGAACTACATATCAATGCCTTTCCTGTATACAACAAGGTCAAATCTTCCTCCTAGTGTTACATTGGGCATGGAGTCTATTAAGCATGAAATAAAAACTTTGAAAACAACATATTTACAATACCAAGACTTGAAAGCCTTAACTGAAATAAAGTTCAAAGAACAGCCCATTGAATGGGCCATCAAAAACATATCCTTCCTTTGATGCATCCCTTTTGAGAAAACAGTCACCAAACTGAAAATTGACCCTTTTTACCTTTCCATGAAAGGTTTCTTTCTCTTGGTCAATCTGTATATCAACCAATTCATCGAAGACTTGCAAAAGCCTATTGATTTGATCCTCTACTTCAAAAAGTTTGGAACAATTGATATTATCAGGTAGAGATGGTCTATATTTCACCTCCTCTCTGTATGCTTTCAGCCTTGGATGTTTTGATTGGGAGGTTTTGTACACCTACTGAATGATAAGGTCTGCTTCACACTTTGCTGTGTCATTTGTGACCTGAAAATTTAATATGAAAGATGAATCAATGAATTCTTGTGTGGGGAACACAAGGACTTCACCTCTTCCTGCAGCTCCCTCAAAGCAAACCCCATTAAAGAACATGTCCCAAATCTCTGGGCCTTCTTCCTCTGTGATCTGGAAAACTGATTTTTTAAGCTGCGTAGAGGCCAACTTATAAGGCTTGGTAACGTCAGGACCGAGCTTATCCATGACAGCCTTGGGCATTGGATCATAGCTGGCTCCAATGTCCAGAGGGCAATTGTGAAGGATATCATCATAAATAGATAGAGAAACATAGAATGATGGGGAGCTGTCTTCACAATTTTCGATCATTGGGCTAAGAATAATAGCTGGTTGGTCATCTTGCAGATTTACATAGTCAATGGAAGCTTGGATGGTTTTAGGCTCAAGAGCCTCAAGGATAGATTTCTTGAAGGACTCATTCTTCACTGGTTCAAATCATGGGCATAGGTATTCTTGGCTTCTGTATTTATGATTGAAAACTGAAAGAAGAAGGGGGCTTGTCAAGGCCTCTTACCTCTATGGCTGGAGCTTTGAGGATGATAGGATCAACTGTTGGTTGCTTCTACTTATTAGCTTGTTGTTCTGCAGGGACAACAACTTTATGAACAGGAGTTTCTTTGACATTATTCATCATAGACCTCAGATTATATTGGCGTTGATTTTTAGTTTGTATAATAGCTTCACCATTCCATTCTTGGCTGATCTGGTCATTGAATAATGACTTCTCATAGGTGGCTTTGGTTAAAAAGGTGGTGCTGCCTTTGTCTTCCATACCATGGATCTCATCATCTTCCTCAAACTACTCTTCTTCCATGACTGCATTCTGAAAAGGGACCTTCAACCTTTGGTATTCATTGGCCTCTTTGCTTCATTGCAAAATCTGCAACTACTCATCAAGTTTTCTATATAGATTTGGATATGGAGGAGCAAAGGTATTATGAACCCTTCCTTTCCCAGAATGCTACTCAACCTTTAATTTGGAAACTTCAGAGGTTAATGACTCAATCATTTTGGTCATTTAATCTATCTTAGTATCAGAGGATGATGAACACTCGTCCCTCTGTCTCCTTCTGTCAACATTACCTTTAAGGTTTTCTACAACCATGATGTTCGATTTTACTTCCAAGGCTACATCCTGCATATCAGCCAAAGTAGCACATCACCTCTCCCTCAACAGTAAACAAAATTTTGAATCAAAGGCATTGGCATAGATTAGTCTAGCAGAGGTAGTGGTGGGTTTTACTTCAGCAGGTATCTTGTTGTACATGCGGTTAAATCTCTTATTAAAATCAGACAGCAGCTCACCATTTTCCCTCTGTAAGTTCCCAAAATCAGTGTGGTAGAAGAGGAGATCCTTCTTGTCCCCCCAATGCTTCAGGAATGCATCATCTAAAGCCTCAATATCAGCTATAGATCTTGGGCTCAGCTCTCTGAACCATTTTCTAGCCTCTCCATCTAGGCTTTGGACAAAGTCTCTCATCCAAACATCATCTTCACTAATGTCTAGCTTATCAGCATAGCTATAGAATGACTCAAGTTGCTCTTCAACAGTAACACCTTCAGTTCCAGTGAACTTAGGCATATACTTCTGATATTCTCCATTAGGCATGGCATTTAGAGGAGTGGGCAGTACAAGAGGTCCATACCTAGCAACTATGATTCTTTCCATTTTGGTAGGTACTTGTGGACCTGCCATAGATGTGGTGGCTAAAAGAGTACTGGAAATCTGAATGATAGAGGGCTGAGGAGAGACTGACAGGACTAAATGAGTATGATGGATAGGAGGTGAGGTTTCCTTTGGGCTTACAACAAAAGGAAAACCTAAAGAATAAGGAGCTTTATGAATCTCTAATAGTTTTTCTTCACTGCTAGTATTAGAAGCTATACTCTCAACATATATTTGTTTTATTACAAGCCTTTCTTGAAGAGATATAGAAGATTGTTTAGGTTTACCTGAACCTGATGCTCCTTTTTGCAATACCTCTCTCTTTGATGATTTTTTCAGGGTCACGTACTGGGTCAGCTTGTAGCTTCTAAGGATTTTTTTGAGTATGCCTCACAAATTGAGCCAGAACTATGAAGTGGAGTCACCAATAGGTTCGGCCTCCAGTAGATTCGCCAGATAGACGATTACAACCAAAAAAGTGCCCAGACTCTATCTATCATCAAAGCTAAGTCTATGTTGTTTCCCAGCGAAGCTGAGCTTCAGTTTCTTATCCCCGGAAACGGCGCCAATTATGTTAGCACTCCAAGAAACTCTCCTAGGTTGCAACTCAGAGATGCTTGGTAACATATAATCTTCAATATTTTTTCTCTGAACTATTGGAATGGATGATGGTTTGGATCAAGTCAGATGACCATTTCAGCTCTATTCCCACTCAAGGCATTCATGAACACCCTCAACAACACAAGGCTCTAGACCACTAATTCTCAATAATTTGTAAATTTAAAGGATAGATGGAGAATACTGACTGTATCTGTAGATTACATACATAAACATAAATGAATTACTAGCTACAGGCAGTAAAAGAGGATATTGACTGTACTGGTAGATGCATATATGACCACATATGAATAGTTAGCTATAGGTAGCAAAGAAGCTTCCAAGTCTAAGTTATCAAAGCATAGATAAGATAATAGTTATCTAGCCTTAGACACAAAGGAAACATGAACAAACTGTTCAAGTGTAAGCATAAAACAGTAAATAGAATGGATGTTGAACATATGATGGCAAAAAGAAGCTTGTATTGCTAGAATAAAGATGAAGATCTTGAAGGAAAAAATTAGCAACAATCTCCAGAAGTTGAACCTCTATTAATTCTTGTTTTTAGCTATTTATAGCTTGTTTACAATGCTCCTGAGCTCTAAGAGGCTAAGAGTCTTAGTCTGCCTGATATGCATCGTTAACTGATTTGATGCCCTCTAAGAAAGCATGGGATCAGAGTTTTTTGCTTCTGATAACAGAGTATTGCTTTCAAATATTTTGGTAGCTTGTTGCGCTGTCTGGGAGTCCTCCTGGGCTAGAGATGCTCTATGATGTTTGTTTGATTTGGCTATGTCACACTGTCTATGCCACCTGATCGATTTTGTTTAGGGCTAGCTACTCGTGCTCCATGACTGTTTCTGTTAGGGAAAGCTATGCTGCGAAGAGAGAGCTACCGGGCCTCTGTTCTCCCTTTAGATATTTAGAATGACTGTTCTCTCTGTTAAAAATAGAAAAACACAGCAACCTTGTGAAAATCCCACCCATTTCTATCCTTTTCGGACTTAAAAAATGATTAGATACGGCTTATCAATCTCTCGGGTCTGCCCTTGTCGCCATCAAAAGTCGTGTTCGGCCCTGTTCCTGTGTATTTCGTTTATACAACGAAAACACTGAAAAATGCATGAAAAATGCTTTGTGCGGACTTCAAATCTTATAGAATATCACTAATAATGCTGTCGGATCCAGCGTTATCGCATCGCCCTTGTATATATCAAAGGCCCTGCCCCATGGTTTCCGCCGATAGTGATTCGGCGATATAACGTGGGCCGTCAATCCGCACGCGTGATCGATGGTCCACGTTTAATCGCTGATCGCAGTAGCACCGTCCATATAACTTGTGCCGATACTCCGCCGATGCGACCTGCCGTTAGCGATCATCGACGATCGCTAATCAACGGTGTCCAACTCCGATTGCCACTGCTTGGGACCACCGATTTGCAATTTGTCGCTTAGATTTGGGCCGTTGATCATGCAGATCTAACAAAAACTGTGCATTCTTGGGTTTTAAGCCTATGGTAAGGGTTTTTGACTGATTTTTAAGTGTTTTAGCCTCCTGATAGTGCATTTTTGCCCTTCCAAGGGCTTTCCTCCCTTGCTTGTTTCAATCAATGGATGATCTTTGAGCACTTTTGAAGATTTAGAGAGTGCTTTGGAGCATATTTGGATCCAATTTTGGGCCTTTTGTCAGCGAAGCTAACAATAACTATGCTTGACAAAGAGGTTGACATAATTCTCGATTGACCTTGGTTCAAGGAATTAGGTACGTTCATGTTAAACAAATGAAATTTTTTATTGATGTTCCCTTACAAGAATAATATGGTCACATTCCAAGACATGACAACAAAATCAGAACTGATAATGCCTTCTTCAAAAGACCTTAAGGATATTTCGAAACTAATGTTTCAAGATAATCCAGAAATTGTATCAAAGAAGCAGAAATAGCTTGAAGAAGTCATATACAACAAAAACAAGGAAAATTCATGTTTGAAGGAACATAATCAAAAACTACTTGCACAAGTTAGAAAATGTAAAGCTAAGAAGCATGAGTTAAAACAAGAAAATGAAATTTCTAAAAGAAACTCAACGAAAGTCTATTTGAAAAAGAAGAGCATTTATGCTTAAAGAACATTAACCAAAGGTTATTAGAACAAATCAAGTGTTTTAAATATGAGAATCTTGAATACCAAAATAAATTTTACTCAGTAAATGAGGAACTCTTACATCTCAAAAACCATAATCAAAGTCTACTCACTCAAATTAAGAAACTTAAGGATGCTAACAAATCATTGAAAATCAAATTGGAATAATTTATCGTGAAATAAATGTCGAAGTCTTTAGTCCAAGTTGAGGAACGAATACCGATCCAGTCAACATCACAACTCAAGAAGTTAACCAATCAGTTGAAATAAAAACATATTCAAATGTTGCAATTCAGACGATGAAAATTCCAAGTGAAAATTCTATAACCAACTCATCTACATCAGTACCTAAAGTAAGTCAAGAAATTACCACACACATGTTAAAGGAAGGTCAAACATGAAGAACTCCATATCTACATCTGAATCACAAGAATAAACACTTCAACCAATCTATGAATCTATATCACTTAGAACGTAAACAAAAAACTTATGTTCCAAAGAACTCTAAAGTTTGAACAATTCAATCTGGTGATAACAATTCATCACAAGTTCTCAGTAGTTACAAGATTCCACAGAATATTGATTTAGTATGGTTAGATCCCTTCTTAGTTCGACAAATTTATTTATCACTCAAAGGATACTATCATCATGTATCAACAAAGATGACAACTAGAAGAACTACCAAGGATACAAATAGATTACAAGAAAATGAAGCATATGACATGCCTTGTCATCAATAAGCTTTGAGGACAAAGATTTTTGAAGAGGAAGGCAGTGTTATGGATATAATTTATATAAAAATAATAAAAATGTAAACAATAATAAACATTAATAATGATTAATGAACTAGTAGTTAATAATGAATAGGTGTTTCTCTATGGACATGGTCATATGTGAAAAGGTACCTGCCTAGGGTATATAAGTAGATCCTCACTCTAATTTGTATTATCATCTTACTTGTGTTCAAATATTATTATATATAATTATTTATCCTACAATGGATGTCTTTTTCTTTGAAGTATTCTGAAGATTATTGCAGAGTACGAACTTTGTTCATTATAGTGGGTAGGGTTAAGCAACAAGATTAATGGTTTGTACTCCAAGGTTTCTCAATGCATAGTTGGGGGAAGCTATCCTCAAGATGGGCACAATTCACAGGTCCAAGAGGAAAGGATTTCATCAATAATACTTAGGAGAATGTACATTACTCATCACTTGCCTAGAAGGTTGAGTGTGGTTATGAGTTGCACAAGATGTGAGGATAGGGGTGAACTCCAAAATTGGGTAGGTATGAGATTAATGAGACAAGAGAGTAATATCATGTAACAAGTATTAAACATGATCTCACACACATATTTAACCAAGCACATGACAAGAAGCCACATAGTATGCAAAACTAACAAGTGTAAAGTGAAACGACACTTGTCTCCAAGTGTGACACTTCATTTGTGCCTTTACAACACAAGTGTTGGAACGCAACCAAAAGGTGCGCTATGCCATAAGAATGTGTCCAACACATGTTCTAAGGATATATAGCATCAACTAGTGTAATAGGGTGTGTTGGATATACCTTTAGGAAGTTTGCTAAGGTGCTCTTAAGATGCATGAAAACAAGTGAAAGTGACACATAAAGAAATCACAAGCAATGCATGCAAGAATGAAAGAGGAAAAACCAACACTTTTGAGAGTAAGAATAAGTGAAAATGACACTTGAAAAAACTAAAGAAACATAAAGCAACACATGTAAAATAAAAAGTGAAACTTGTAAAAGTGAAAGAAAGCAAAAATGACAGTCATGAAGGTTAAAGCAAAAGTACGCAAAAATGACAATTGAGAAACTCACATGAATGATAATATAGTTGCCACTGAGAGTGAGAGAATGCTCCTTATGCCGCAAAGTGTATAAAGCTTGAAAGCGAAAGATTATTGTGAAAAGAGCATTGAGTTAGACTCTTTATACAAAGAGAGCAGACAAGAGTGACTTTGTTGCCACTAAGAGGTGTGATAGCACTGACTGGAAGCATTGCACTCGCACTGTCAACTGGAATCGCACACTGAATTTGCATAAGGATTGCACAGTCATTGTCTCTATCAATTGGACAAGCATTTTCACCAGGGGCTACGCAATCATTGTTACCAAGGACTGTGTAGGCACTATTTCTAAATAATGTACAAGCATTGTTCTCAAGGACCGCACAATGTTTATCTTCAAGGGTAAACACTAAATGTTAGACTTCCTAGAAAGGGGTGCACTTATGAATGCATCAAAGGCTAAGCATGTGTAAAAAAGTGGTTTCAACACTTAGATTCTTTAGAAAAACATCAATCAAATTGAAACAACAGATCATAAGGTCACAAGGAGGCTTCAAAATTCAAGTGTAAGCAAAATTTTGGAGGGTGTTTGTCGCAACGACAACACTTGGCGACACACTAGAATAACTCTAGCTTCTTTGTTCAGGTATAAATTTAAGAAAAAAGCATTAGTATTTAGGAAGTATTGATTCGTCATTTATATCACTCCATTTTTTCCACATATCTCGGTTAAAGATATAGTCTCTCTTTACCCTTTATCGGCTTTAAACACTTTTATAAGACTACTTATACCTAAACAATTTTGATTATGGAAAAGGATAATGAGTATACATGAGATTTTTATGTTCAAAATTAAGCACTTTCCTTAACGTTGCTCACTTCTAGTGAGTCTATTTAGTAACCTGGCAGAGTCACCATTAGGAATCATAAGCATTACCTCGTTGACAGCAGGTCTATTTGTACCATGGCGAAGTTTCTTGCTTCACCTCTCTGCGCAAGAAACCTTTCTCTTCTTCATACTTTATTTATTTCCAATATGCTTTGGCATTTATTAGATGTTTATTGCAATAGAGTGGAAGCATGATCCCAACTTATTTAACAAGCAAGAGAAGTTGTTCCTTGTTTGAGGGAATAAAATATATATGAAGAAGATGTGCTCGTTTTAGGTTTTCTCCTTTCCTTCTCTACTTGATTGATTTGACAGGTCCAAATGCATTCAATTGCAGGTTTGATTTAGGAATGAAGATCCTAAAACAGATACAGGCTTTGTAGTTCCACCAAAGGTTTTTCGTCTAGAATGAATCGTATTTTCCATCCAAACGTTATTGACTTTGAAGATATGTAAACCCAAAAAAATAACGGAATCACAGATTATCCAAACATCATTCGTCATCACAATTTCCCTTTCAAAGATTTGCTACAATGCCTTTGAGCCAAACATTAGCAGTTTTCATGTACAATATTATTAAACAAACAGGAAAATAAATACATGACACAACAAGAAAAGAAAAATCAGAAAAAGAGAACAAATGTAAGACTAAAATGAAAACAGCATGCAAGACAGAAAGCAAGAAAACAAAGAAAATGCAAAGACTAGATGAGGAACAAAATGCAGGGTCGACATAATGAAAAGAGAAGCTAAAAGGCAACTAGACTTCCAATCTAACCAGCTAGAAGGTCAGGGTTAAGTGAAGACAAATTTCGAATGTAACCATTCAAGTTTCTCCTGAAAAATAAATCGAAAGATATGAACGATTAATTACTATATAAAATAACGTACAAAAATAAAGATATTTACCTGAGTTACCTATACATAAGAATGAATGCCAAGGTTGTAAGCATAAAGGTGTCATTTAGAAGCTCACTCTATCCAATCTGCATGATTACCACAATAGCAAGGATGATGAACATGAATGTCTTGAAAACACCTTTCAAACATACATCCATAAGTGTTAAGTCCAAGATAGTGTTGGAACTTACTGTTAACAATTGAACTCGTCAGATATGATTCCTCCAACCAATCGGCAATTAGATCATAAAAAGAATCAGATTGAAAAATTTGCAAAGATAAATCTTTAATTATCAGATTCATCTTATGAGAAAGATTAGACGAAGAAAACATAAGTTGATCTCACTTAGACACTTCATCAAGAATGTGAAGACCTGACATAACCATCAGCAAATGTTGAAGTGCCCCAACCCCTTAACAGGTATTTAAGCAATAAAGAGATGAATCAAATATAAACCAACAACAGTTGTCATCATGCTCGATGATGGAAAAATAATTAAGGAGACGATAGTTAAGGTTGGTGCATTGATCAAATCTGATGGCTAATGCATGAGGTGTTCCATTATTTAAAGATAAGGATGCATCAATTTGAGATATTTTAGAAGGGCTTCAAATTAGTGAATCTTATTCCTTACATGATAATTCTCGGAAATAATTGGTTCATCTTTACAATATAGAAAATCATTACTTTGTATCTGATTAAAGACTAGACCAACGACATAAAATTCAGAAGAATTAACACTAATTGTTGGTATAACAAAGTCCGAAAACAAATATTAATAAGATGAGGCTGACAAAATATCAAAAGTATGTATTAAATCAGATCCAACATTTATATCAGCTTGAGTAATTGCATCTATCAAACGACTCAAGCACTGAATGAGACGCAAAGGGATTGATTGTGCCATAAGAATGATTAACTTCATAACATACACAAGAAAGATAAGAAAATGATAATTCACAGAAGGATTCAATAGGGAAAAGTCTTTCAAATGGTAATGATCTTTGTCTAATAATCATAATGGCATGTTTTAAAGATGTGTAATCTTGCGAAAGACATGTTCCCCAACCCTGGGTCTGGTGCAAGAGATTCACATGAAGGAAAATTAACCAAGCGATAATATTCTATCTGATCAGAAACTCTAACTTGAGGATTGAGATAATTAACTTGAAAATGCTAAAAATCCTTCAAGAGTGAGCTCACATCCAATTAAACAATGTTAAGAATCAAGTAAGAAAACTTGGATCCCACCTAGTTCAGGGATCTCATCAGGATTGCAAGAACCTGACATAACCATCAGCAATAGTTGAAGTGTCTCAGCTTCCTGACAAGTCCCTAAACTTTCAAATGATGGATGATAAAATTTGGGTGGCTTAGAAATCTATGAATGTAGATATGAACCACTATCATCAGATGTATTTTTGAAAATATTGTTAATGCCACTGACTTGATCAGATTTAAGATTAAACATATGTAACTCTTCATGGGTAACGAATCCACATGAATATGTCAAAGGGCTCCCTTGAACATCTATAACATATTCCTCCTGATCTATGAAATATTTACAAATGAAAAAATTATGAACAATAGAATCAATCTTTCTATCTTATAATTGTGAAACAACATGATCATGTACCTGATTATGGTCAAAACCATCAAGGTAAAAATATAAAGAATTGAAATAAAATGATGGTGTAGTAGGCTCATCAAACACATCTGGGTACAATGAATAGTGTGCTAAAGGTGAAAAAAGATGAAAAGACTCAGGAGGAGGGACCTCAGTCACAACTGCATCTAATTCAAAATCCACAACCTGGGTGCTCATATTAGCTTGCAAAGATAATAGATCATTATGCATGTTATGCTCCATGAGATCATTTAAACTTCCGCTTTAACCTGGGACATTACCTTGGTAATGGCGGAAAAGTAAATGAAAGAGCATATCATGAGAAGACTAAAGATTAGTTGAATCATCATAACTTTCATCAGCATAATGGTAAAATAATGGCATACCAATGTGATTTTTGGATTGTCATTGCTCTCCTTTCACGGGGTATATTAAATATTCAAAAATCTGGCAAACTAATTCCTTTGGTTTAGTATCTGATGATGTATGGATCATAGGAATATCAAGAGAATCATGAATTGAAATATTATCCCACTCCAAAATGGGATTTTGTGAACTACGAAAAGGTTTCTTAGTAATTTGATCAAAGCCTTGCAAATATCAGTCTTCTTCAGGAAATAAAAGATCATCCAATGTACTTGGGCACTCACTACTTCTTATGTCAGTAAAAACGTGAATGTCAAGGCAATGGTTGTCTAAGGTTTCAACTTAAGGGTTTCTATATCACTTGAATGATTATCAAGGTCATAATATGATTGATAATTATTTTGACACGGGGGGATCTGAAAGAGGGAAGAATTTTGAAACGTTTCTTCACCCTTTTGCTCCTCTACCTATGAGATATAGCCTCCCAAACCTGATCACCATATGAGCCACCGAATTGAAAATAATTAGTATCTGGAAAAATTACTGGTGGAGTGGATTGGTTAAGCGAATCAAGGTATAGAGGGTCATGAGCTATAAATGATAGAGGATGGCATGTATCCCTTGAATAAACACCACTTTCAATTTAATTAGACTCACGATTAATTTTGTGCTTGTTAGTGTTATCTTGAAGAATCAAGGGATCAACCTCAACATTAAATTTGATGGAATCATGAGAACCATGAATGCTTCTTTGAATGAAAACAAACTCATGAGAAGAAGATGAATGTGGGAGGAACAGATCAACAATTTGGTTTTCAAACTTCACAACTCCAACCTCAACACAGGGAACATCTTTGTTTGGTAATGAGAAAGGAGGAGGGAAAGGAATAAAAGGAGTAATAGATTCCTCCTCCAAGGATGGAAGTGCCTCATGCTCAAGCAAAGTTGGAAGAGAAAAATCATCGAGAAAATATAATCTAAATTATCTCAAGGAGACTAAAACCAAATGCTAAACCTTCTTACTAAAGAAATCCCAATCCATATCTTCTTCAGGAAACTCGTAGAAAAGGTGAAGAAACCAATCAAAAAAATCCTCTATTGATTCACTAAGTTTCATTCTAAGTTGATTGATCCCTTTTATATACATCTTTATAATTGTACCTGCTAAAAGCTTCACAAAGCACCTTAATAAGTTTATCGAATGAGTGAATAGAAGCAACCGGTAATGTGTGACACCAACGCTTAACACAACCTTCAATCGTGAGGGTGAATATTTTGGCCATGACATCCTTGCAATGTATTATATTAGAAAGATAAAAGTGGAAAAATTGAAACATATGACCAAGCACAATTAGTTCACCCTCTCCATCAAATTTAAACTGAAACAACTCATGAATAAGCTCCGCAGGGATTGTAAGATCAATTTCTTTGGAAAAAAATATCAGGATTATGATCTTGAAATGACCCATTTAAAGATGAATATTCAAAATAGACTCAACAGGCTCAGTTTGTCATTTGGCCCCCCTTCTAGTGCAAATCCTGTTGACGATGCTAGATATCGACAACAAGGAGGGGATCTCCTTAGTATGAAGTCCCAACTAGAGCTCACACCATTTGGAGTAGGAGCCCCATCCAAATAATAGGCCCGACCACCATTAGTCTTAAATATTTTCCTTGGCTACAATTATGAACATAAGAGATTATGCACACAACTTTTGAAACAAGCAAGTAAGTTGACATTGTGAGGTATACAATTGTAATGTATATAAGATACTTTCACAAAAGGGAAAGAAAGAGTGAGCCTCTAGAAGAAAATTAATAGTACTCTCCTAAAAGAGACACACAAAAGCATAGAAAGAATTTTTGATTAACCTGCAAAACAATTCACAAGATAACAACGATCATAAAGGCAAGTATGAACGCACATTCAACAAGATACATACCATAACGAATAAAATAGTTCAATTTTCTTTAGTATGTATGAATGTAAACATATATCGCAAACATTAAAATAATATTCTTACAACATCTATGATGCATGCATGAAAGTGCACCGCCACTGAGAGCTTCATTTATTAAGTGAAAGTTCCAAGATACACAATTACAATGTTGCGGCACTAGCGCTAATAGTGGAACATTAAATCACCACTTGCTCCTCCAAAGAATGATCTTCTCTACTATGCCACGTTATAGAAGCCAAGGTGAAAAGTCTACAGTTTTTGTGCTTGAGCTATGAGGTTTTATCTATTTCAAATGAGGTGACCCTTCACCTCCATTGTGACTTTTGACCTTCCCTCATGACTCTTGAGCTCTCATGTGACTTTTCAAATTCCTATGTGACTTTGGGCTTCTACATGACTTTATAACTATCTAGTGACTTTTCATATTCCATGTGGGACCCTTGGGCTTCCACACATTTTACATTTTCTATTTTTTTTGGAAATTACACAATTACATTCCACAAATAATGTGGCAAAAACACTTACAACATATGGCTATTCTGGTGACATTTTGAGAAGCCATGACTTGGTTATGGTAACATAAGTCTTCATAGTAATGTATCAATGGAAATTTATTTTCTCTGTTGCCATGTCTTTGATAATTCATGATTTATCTACAAGGTGCTTCATCCTCACCCTCCAAAGGGTCTGAAGATTCAATGTTGGAAACTTTTAAGTGAGCATGAGTTTCCATCTCTCTGTAGTGGTTCAATATTCCTCTATTCTTGCATGATAGTATCTTTGTGACTTGTCTCCACAAGTGTCCTTCTAACCTATTCTTCTTAACCTCCTTGATCGTCATCATGCCATGATTGGGTAATGTCACTTGCAAATGAAATTCACTTGTGACAAGACAACATCAGTCCCATAATCACTTATTCTACATTTTCTCATGTGAGGATTTTTATGATGGGACAATGCACAAGAACTAAGAGAGAAGCCTGGGGATTACGCACTTCACAAAACTAGGAGGTTGAGGGTGAGGATCTAGGAATTTGTTGTAGCGGCTACAACCACCCTCCAAAATTTTTCCTTAGCCTCGTTTTGGAGCCTCCCTTCCAGCCTTCACAATAGCTTTCCTTGCTTTGTCAAGTTCACAAGCTTCAGTGTCTTTCTTTCACAAAGGTAGCATGTCGGTCACAACTTGATCCATTCCTCTCACAAGCTGTTCACCCGGACTTGGTCCAGCTATAGGATGATTAGCTTCCCCTTGAAAATTGTGCATTTCTGGAGGGAAACCAGCCTTCCCTCCAGAAATTGTGCAATCCTCTCTGACAGCCTGCTGGGCTCTAGGATTGCGCAATCTTGCCTCCCAACACTCCCAACAGGATTTGCACAAATTTCCCTAGCAAGGCTACTTAGCCCAAAATTTGTGCAAATATGGGTAGCAGTCTGTTGCTCTGCCCAGAAATTGCACAAATCTCCTAGGCATCCAACCCAACTCCCATCCAAAAATGCACATTTTTCTCCAGCAGTCGAGCAGTCTCTTGCATATGCAGTTGAATTGATCGGTTCCCTCCAGGACTGAGAAAAATAGACTTGCATGCATGGGATGCTTCTCCCAAGGCAACATGCAAAGGCATCCCTTGTTTCAGGATCTATGTTTAGCAGTTGGAGGTTACACGCAAGGAGCAATTCTGAAACCTCCCACCAAGTGTCGCTTCCCCTAGATTCGTGGCATGCGCGTCACAACCTTGATGTTATAAAAACTCATCAACCAGACATTGCAGAGATCATTCCTCACATCAACTTGGCATCTCTGACATCCTACATCACACCTAGGAGTAGTCGACACATTCAACTCAGCTATTTTTGGGTAAGCCCGCTTCCCATGCCTTGTGCTGCATTTCTTTCGTTTTTTGTGTTTTCACTTGGGGGAGTAATGTTTACTTGATTTCTTTGAATGCTTGATGTCGTTTACATATGTACTAGCTTTTCGTAGCTCTGTTTTAGTTTTCATTGCTATCTCATTGCTGTCGCATGCATGAAACTATTTTGCATGGATGTTCGCCCAACCGACGAACTGCCTCACCCACATGCATGTTGATCTATTTGTTGAATCTTTCATTCATGTTTTTCATGCATTTTCAATCACTTCTGCTATCACTTAGTGTCGCCATGCATTTACCGTCTTATTTTCTTTCAGTTGCTCGTTAGCGAGTTGGGCCAACCTTGGCCCAGACTTTGCCTTCACCAAGGCTGCATTGCACAATTTTGGGAATGAAGGCTCACCTTCCTCTCCAGATTTTCGTATTCCTACCCAGAACTGGTCTCTAGGATTATTTTATGCATTTCTGGAGGACAATGGCTGCTTGGCCTGAGAAATTGCGCAAATATGTCCCTAGACAAGCAGTGCTTCCTAGCTGGAATTGTGTATTGCACAATACCAACAGTCAGCAACCAGACTGGATTGTGCATCGTGTAGTTCCACCGGTCAACCAGTCTCCCAACGACCCAGACTATGCCTTGTGCAGTCTTGGCAGTCGGTCTCCCAACCTCCCAGCCAAAATTGCGCAACCATCATGATCATGCACCTAGGTATGTTGCAAGTCAGTTCTCATGTTCATTTTGGTTTTCAACTGACAGATTGCTTTCCATGAGTGTTTCCATGTATCCAGGTATCTCAAGTGTTCATTTTCCTCTCAGCAATATAGGTACAATGATTTCGAGGAGAGCAGAGCCGAAGACACCGTTCAGAGCACACTTTGGGATGCAGTCGATCAAGTGTCCACAGACTTGCCTACCCACAAACACATCATGTTGTTCGCAGATAAGGACGTCAAGATATTATAGTAGCAACATCACAACGAGAAGTGTCATTAACAGAAGCTAAAGACAGCATACCAAATGTAACGAATGCAAGAGGAGGGTTGTTGACAATGCGGAGGAAAAACAAGGTTGCATGCTCAAGCAGGTCCATTGATGATGAAAGCAACTTTGGAGACTCCGGTTATGAAGTGACGGCGCGACATGAAGATCGTGCGAAGGCAGAAGATGGAACAAAGAAGGAGTTGCATGTGCTAAAGTAGCAACTCAGGAAGAACATGAAGCTGCACATATAAATGAATGAGTTACAACAGGAACATGAACAACAATGGGCGCAACATGCACTCACGGATGAAAATGCACCCATACAAGTTAAGGATCCGTCCTAGCAGCTGACACAGAGCAAACATGGTGAGGAGTGTTGTTTATCACATGCAAAAGATTCAACAGCATGCATGTTGTTGAGCGTACGCATGCAATCCAGCCCATTCAAGACACTCACCAAGGTGATGACAAGAAGCAAGTCCAACTGGGGCTGAACATGTACTTCAGCAAGTTGATGTGCATGACCACCAGCACACACTTGAAGATCAGCACAGACATTATGCATCAGTGTGTCGTTGGTTCAGCCATACCCAAGAAGACCATGCGCATGTTAGCAGACGAGTTGGATGAAGGGGCCGAACCAATGCACCGGTTGCAATGGAGGCAAGATTTCGCTTCAGCGAGATGTCACCATGACCTGCATGCACAACATCACGGATGACCAAGATTGGCATCATCTTACCACCTTCACCATCACAAGCATGTCAAAAAGTTGGTCTCACCACAGCGGACCGAGTGTCAGTGATTTCTTGCTTAGCTTGCTCAATCCATGTTGTCTCACATGAGTACATGTGCATTATAACGTCGAGTCATGTCAAGTGTAAGTCAAGTGTCAATAGTTGGATGTAACAATCATAGAGTAAGTGAAGAGTCATGAGGGTAGTTGAACTTTCACAAAGGGGAATGTCAAGGGTCACCCCACCCTTTTCTATACATAGTCCCTCATAACTCATTGTCTAGGCTTTTGGGTAGCGAAGCTTCTACTAAGACTATCTTGAAGAAAGCTTGGATAGTATTGTAACATGCCTTGGCTTCTCCAATGCATGGAGCTAGTACATCTCTTTGGAGGAGTAGGTGGATGTGTCTTTAACGTTTCACTAAAGGGGCTAGAAGGCTTACATGGATGTATTGTATGATTAGAACTTACACTTTATATAATAAGAGCCTACACATTTTCACACATATGTTGTTACTTAAGTTGGACTGCTCCGATTGCCTTAATGATAGATGTTGTTTAACTTACGTATTTGTGTATGAATTGATTCACGTGCAATTATATGAATCTTGTTGCAAATGTGTTGTATATGTTATTAATGTTTTCACCGTTTGTGTCGACTACTCTGCTGGACACCAGACAGACCTTTCACATGAACCTTGCTATAACAACCGTCGAACTTGTCTCGGATTGATCTGTGAGTGTTGTACATGTTATCTTACCTTGTATGATATGACTGTCGCATCTGAGTGCACAGCTCCACCAGAAGTTGTGCATGTCCTTTTGTGTTGTGTGTTCCTAGCCGAGTTGGGACTGATCCCTTTCAACCTAGAACTCACCTTCACCTTCATCTCCCTTCGAACTGTTAGAACCTCTCATACACCTTCCTTGACTCCCTACATCAGTTACACCCTTGCTACTGACAGAGTTATCTTACTTGCCTCTTGTGCGACATCGCAGTCAAGGCATTACCTTACGACCCACTGCTGGGACTCCTACACCAAACGGTCTGAGATCTAATTGGGACTTCTTACCGAGGAGATCCCCTTGACATGTTGGTGGGTCCAACACCATCAACATTTTTGGCGCTAGAAGGAGGGCCTGATGACAAGCTTTGTCCTCTCATCCAGTTTTGAACCTTTGTATATCTTTCATGGAGTCTTGCACTCTTCTTTCCCTGAGGTGTTTTTTGAATCGTGAAGATGTCTCCATCTCGGGGAAGCTTTTCAATCTATTGTCCACTCACACGTATGATGGTGAAGGAAAAGTGGCTTGGCCTGAGCACTTACATAACTTTCTTTCCATGATTCATGAGGAAGATGAGTTTTCAGACGAATAGGTTGGTTTGCTGCTTGCATACACACTTCGTGAATCTCCATTTCGTTGGGTTCTTAGCCTACCGATTGACACTGTGCACTCATTTGAGCACTTCTACGATCTTATTGAAGACATGTTCTATCAATTTGATCTAGACCATCTTGACCGGAAACTGTTATAGCAACAGAGGGTCCCTCATGAATCCGTTATTGATTTTTAGTAGTGCTTCCGTGACTTGCAATTTCAAGATCCGAGGAGCCAAATGAAATTTTCTTATCTTTGGGATCGGTTCGAGTACTGCCTTAAGAAATATGCCCATCCCAAGAGAAAGTTTGAGATCAAGCCTCGCTCAACATTCTTCGTTGATGGAGCTGCGCAATCTCATGTGGAAGCGGGCACTGTCTCAACTAATTGTCTGCCTTCCTCTTGTTCAACAACTCCACCACTACCGAGTGATGTTGAGGATCATGCTCACACACCTGTTCATCCTTCACACCCTCCCAACATAACTTCACTCAATTTTCACGCAGATTTAGTTGTGAGTCCTTTGAGTCCTCATATGCATTCTTTTCTATGAACTCTGTATTTGCACCCGGTTGTTCCTTTGGATGATTTTGTCTTGTGTTCATCCATTCTAGACTCTTCACTTGTTGTGAACGAGGAACAACCCACTTACAGAGTTGGTGTTGCACAACCAATGTGCGATGTCATTCATGAAGAGTATGAGTGGGAGCTTGAGCATCAACACTCAGTGAAGGATGACTCCGTTCTGTTTGAGCCCCCTCTGTTCTTTCTTGACATCATTGGTGAACCTGCCATCCAGGATTTCGCATGTGTGTATTCATCCACGGATGCACCCATTGTTGATCTTGCGCAAGACACACCGTATGTTAGCCCATCATCCAACAATGAAGAGGAACAATCATTCATTGGAAATCCACTTGATATTTCATCTGATTTTTTTGGAAACGTAGAGGGTGAACATCCTTCCTCCTCATCTACCCCTCTGCGTGATTCATCAAACCATGAGGATGCCAACCAACATCTTGAATTTTCTGATCTTGGTTGTCATGATCACTTCACCTCATCATCTTATCACGATGTTGATTCACTCGTTGTTAATCCGTCTAAGCCATTGGTCTACAAAGATCCATCTGTCAACTAAGTCGAAACCCCACAAACCATTGAGGCACTTCAGCGCGAGTTGATGGTTATGTCAGGCCCTCACTGTCTTGAGGTTGGTTTCACTTCCGATCAGGAAATTGTTCAAACACTCAAGGATCCTCATCACTCATCTGTATGCACTCAAGATCAATCTAACACTCAGATTTTACTTCCTCCACTCGAACTACACGATCCCATTGCTCATGCATTGGAGGAGTCTTACATTGCAAGCACTCGTGCGTGACGCACGCTATCTTTGTTTCTTTTGTTTTCTTGCATGTCACAGTCAAGAGTTTGCTTATGCTTCAAAGTTGTGCGTAGTGTCACATAGCACCATGATAAGTCCGCGGACTGCCCGTCATGCACATGCACTCACTTATGTCCCGTGGGCACTTTGAATCACAAAGTGTGGTTGTCTTCATTGTTATATCTTTCTTGCTTGCTGGTTCACACAACTGGGTTGCTCGCGGACTAAGCCTTCACCAACATGGGTCTACCAATGTGCCGGTGGCTACATTGGAAGTATCACTTCACGTGATCAGTCCCATGTACTGTTAGTGTAGGAGTAGGAGTAGTGTTTGCTTTCAGTTTTTTACTTGCATGCTTGTTTTCTTTGTTGGCATTATGATACATGTGTTGTCCTTGATGGCAACTCACTCATATGAAAGTTAACAATACAGCAGGTCAACAACAAAGGATTACAGATTAGACTCCAAAGAATGAAGAAAGGGAGGTATACGCTGGTTCACTTTGTCCAAGGCACGTGTACATGTGGTTTAACAGAACAAAAGTAGTGTATAACGTATACACACACTTTCATAGGAGGAAAAGTGCGTACATGTTGGAAAACCAAGTTTTTGGTCTGAGGTATTTGGTCCAAGGTATTTTGATCCAAGGTATTAGTCCAAGGTATTTGATCTGAGGTATTTGGTCCAAGGTATTGATCCTAAGTAGTTTTGGTCTAGGGTATTGAGAAAGGCCTAAGAGCATATAAGGAGGAGAAGATCATTAGACCAGGAATGCAAGTATTGAATATCTTCTGAAGTGTTAGATCATATATGCAGGTTATGAGCTTCTGTTGCGTTGCTTGATCTGATCTAAGGATGCACCCTTGTGGTTGATGATGGTTGATGGATCGGGATCATAAAGCCTTAAATGCATTATCATTATGTGGTTTGATCATGGACAGTCTAGATCTGAATACTGACGCATGTTTTATTTTGTAAATGATATGATCTGGGTATGACTAAACTCTGGAATGTCTGTGAAGTTTTAAGTTAGAATTTGCAGATATGTACGTTGTTTCGCTTTGGTACAAGCATGTATACACGCTGGTTTGACACATCGAAGTAGCATATACCTTATGAACTATGATGTTTGAAGTTACAGTTGGTTCTGGTTGTTGATGCAGAGTTTTGGGTTTTGTTTTATGTTCTGGTGACTGCATTTTGGTGACAATGTTCAGATTGATTGATTGTGATTTGCTTAAGTGATGATGGATGAGATATAATGATGGATTAGGATCATAATGACTAATCATTATGTGATCTGATGGGCTAGATCTGATTGCTAACACATGTTTTATCCTTTATATTTGGTGATCTGGGTATGTCTGAAGTCGGGAAGTGCAACGAAGTTATAAGTAAGTATTTGTAGATCTATATGTTGGTTCGCTTTGATGAAGTTGTGTATACACGCTGGTTCGACTGTTCTAAGTTGTGTATACACTCTGATGTATGTTTTTGAGGTTATAGCTGGTTCTGAATGATGATGCAGTATTATGGGTTCATATCTGTGTACTGGTTACAGTGATCTATCTGTTCCAGTGGATTTCTTGAAGTTGATGGTTGATTCAGTTGTGTCAGAGGTTCAGATGTTATTAGTGATTGATTGAGTTTGGTTGATTTAGAGAGTGATGATTTAGTTTCAATGATTGGTTGATGGAGATGTAGTTGATGGTTGTATTGCAATGATGATTGATTCTAAGCTTCAATGTTGTTGATGGGCCCAATATGAAAATTGGATGAAACAAGGCCTTCATGTGTATTGTTGTGTACTAAGAGAATCCAACCTGAAAATTTATGAAAAGTGGTCCCTGGAGGGAGAAAGAAGGTCGTAGCCTTCTGTAGGTCGGTGCCTACGTACTAGTAAACATATCGGCTAGTACAAGAGCTAGGAGGTTGTAGCTCTCTTCCAGTAGAAGCTGGAGAATGAGAGAAGGTTGTAACCTTCTGCAGGTAGAAGCCTACGTACTGGTATGAGTCTGCACTAGTACAATGTTGTAAACATATTTTCTTATTATTAAAAGAAGACAAAGACGACAACAGCAGGTGATTTTCACCCACATTGGGTTTCCACCTTAAATCTTGGTGTTCATGTGTGTTGCTTATGTGTGATGCTTTATTCTACTTTTACTGCACTGTCTAATAAATATCTGATATAGTGGTTTAATCTCAACACATGATAAACTGTCTAAATCACAAGTTCTCTGCATATACGCTGGTTTCCTTAAGCACAGTCGCATGTACATGCTAGTTCATTTCACTGAAGTAATGTATATAAATCTGTTTGGGAAATAAAATAATTGATCTGATAATACTGATTCACTCCCCTCTTAGTATTATTTCCAACATTCTTACGTGCTTTGTTTTCTTGTTTGTTTACTTGCTTCACTTTTATTTTTTCTTCTGCTCTTGCTTTGCTTTGTTGATTGTTAATTCATTCACTTACTTCGTTCATAGGTTAGTTTTACAAGTAACCATGTATGACTCTTGAAGTAAGTTGGGTAAAGTACAAGAGGGCTTGTACAACTATCATTACTTGGGTATCTGTCATCTTGCCTCTGTATGATGAGCTTGTTACTTTTAGTCCATGACACATTGAAGGAAAATACGTATTGTTCGAAGTGAACCTTGGTGTAAACACAATGCTTGCGCACTAACTAGTGTCACCTTCTCTAGTCGATTGTTTTTGGGTTAACCCTTGTCATCTCAGTCAAGTAGAGTAAGGTAAGGGGGAAAACCTTAAGAGGCACATCATAGAAACAATAAACTAATTCTCTGCTGGAACAACCTCTTCTTCTCTCAATAAGTTGGGATCCCTCTTCTGCCTCTGAAATGAATAAGTGTTATGCACAGTGAAAAATGAAAAAACGAAAAGTCAAAAATGAAAAATGAAAAATGGATAAGGCGAAAGAAGAGAAAGGCTTATTGTGTAGGGAGGTGATGTAAGTAACTATGTTGGGGTATTGACTAGGCTCACTGGTAGCAGAGCCATGCTTTTGTTCCTATGTGACTCCACCGGGTGCTATCCAGGCCTGCTAGCAGTGGAGCAACATCAAAGATGAAACTAAGACTCTCACGACTATACTTCCTATGCACCTATATACCCCTCAACCCCAATCAAAACAAATATGTTTCTTTGGCTTGGAATGTGTGTCAATCAACCAAGGGTTTGACAGATGCTACATATTACAATCAAGTTAGTGTGAAACCAAGATGAGATAAAAACTGAACAATACTTCCGGAGGTGTTGACTTGCTTTTCACGAACAAGGTCCATTCAAAGAGCTATAGTTCTACCATTGTGTCGCCAAGTGTTGTAGCAGCTACAACCACACTCCAAAATTTATCCTTAGCCTTGTTTTGGAGCCTCCCTTCAAACCTTCACAACAGCTTGCCTTGCTTCGTCAAGTTCACAAGCTTCAGTGTCTTTCTTGCACAAATGCAGCCTGTCGATCACAGCTTGATCCATTCCCCTCACAGGTTGTTCACTCGGACTTGGTCCAACTGCAAGCTGAGCAACTTCCCTTGAAAATTGCACATTTTTGGAGGGTAACCAGCCTTCCCTCCAGAAATTGTGCAATCCTCTCTGGCAACCTGTTGGGCTCCAGGATTGCACAATCCTACCTGCCAACACTCCCAGCAAGATTTGCACAAATTTCCCCAGCAAGGCTGCTAAGCCTAGAATTTGTGCAAATCTAGTTAGCAGTCAGCTGCTCTACCCAGAAATTACGCAAATATCCTGGGCATCCAACCTAGCTCCCAGCCAGAAATGCACATTTTTCTCCAGCAGTCGAGCAATCTCTTGCATGTGCAACTGCGTTGATTGGTTCCCTATGGGACTGAGCAAAACAGACTTGCATGCATGGGCTTCTTCTCCCAAGGCATCATGCAAAAACATCCCTTGTTTTAGGGATCTATGTTTAGTAGTTGAAGGTTACATGCAAGGAGAAATTCGGAGACCTCCCACCAAGTGTCGCTTCCCCTAGATTTGTGGCATGCACATCACAACCTCGATGTTATAAAAACTCATCAACTGGACATTGCAGAGCTCATCCTCACATCAACTTGGAAGCTATCACATCCCACATCACATCTAGGAGCAATCGGCACATTCAACTCAGTTGTTTTTGGGTAAGACCGCTTCCATGCCTTGTTCTTCATTTCTTTTGCTTTTTGTGTTTTCGCTTGTGGGAGTAATGTTTTCTTGATTTATTTGAATGCTTTATATCATTTACATATATACTAGCTTTTCCTAGCTCTGTTTCAGTTTCGTTGCTATCTCACTGTTGTCGCATGTATGAAACTATTTTGCACGGACCTTCGCCCAACCGACGAACTGCCTCACCCACATGCATGTTGATCTGTTTGATGAATCTTTCATTCATGTTTTGCATGCACTGTCAATCACTTCTCTTATCACTTAGTGTCGTCATGCATTGACTGCCTTAGCTTCTTTCAGTTGCCCATCGGCGAGTCAGTCCAACCTCGGCCCGGACTCTGTCTTCACCAAGGCTGCATTGCGCAATCTAGGGAAGGAAGGCTCACCTTCCTCTCTAGATTTGCATATTCCTTCCCAACACTAGCCTCCAAGACTGTTTTGCGCATTTCTGGAGGACAATGGCTGTTTGGCCCCAAAAATTTTGCAAATTTGTCCCTAGGCCAGCAGTCCTTCGTAGCTGGAATTGTGCATTGCGCAATCCCAGCAGTCAATAGCCATACTCGACAATACATTGCGCATTTCCAGAAGTCAACCAGTCTCCCAACAGCCCAGGTTATGCCTTGTGCAGTCTTGGCAGTCGGTCTCCCGAACTCCCAGCTAAAATTGCGCAACCTTCATGATCATGCACCCACGTATGTTGCAAGTCAGTTCTCATGTTCATTTTAGTTGTCGACCAGCAAATTGCTTGCCATGAGTGTTTCCATGTCTCCAGGTATCCCAAGTGTTCATCTGCCTCTCAATAGTATAGGTACAATGGTTTCCAAGAGAGCAGATATGAAGACACCGTTCAGAGCACAATTGGGGATGAAATCAATCAAGTGTCCATGGACTTGCCTAACCACGACGACATCAAGTTTTTCGCAGACAAGGACATCAAGATATGACAGTAGCAGCATCACAACGAGCAACATCATGAACAACAGTTGAAGAGAGCATACCAAATGCAACGAATGTAAGAGGAGGGTTGTTAATAACACGGAGGCAGAACAAGGTTGCAAGCTCAAGCAGGTCCATTGATGATGAAAGCAACTTTGGAGGCTCCGGCTATGAAGTGACAGCGCAACATGAATTTCGCGTGAAGGAAAAATATGGAAAAAAGGAGTTGCATGTGCTGAAGCAACAACTCAAGAAGAACATGAAGCTGCACAAACATAATAATGAGTTGCAACGGGAATAGGAACAATAGTGGGCGCAACATGCACTCACAGATGAAACTATGCCCGTACAAGTTAAGGATCCATCCCAGCAGCTGACACAGAGCAGACATGGTGATCAGTGTTTTTGATCGTATGCAAGGGATTTGGCAGCATGCATGTCGCTGAGCACATGCATGCAATCCAACCCATTCAACACACCCACCAAGGCGAAGACAAGAAGCAAGTCCAACTGGGGCTGAACATGTACTTTGGCAAGTTGATGCGCATGACAACCAGCACACACTTGAATATCAGCACAAACACTATGCATAAGTGTGTCACTCATTCAACTATACCCAAGAAGACCATGCACATGTTAGTAGACAAGTTGGATGAAGGGGCCGAACCAATGCACCGGTTGCATCGAAGGAAAGAGTTTGCTTCAGCAAGATGTCACCATGAGGTGCTTGCACACCATCACAGACGACTAAGCTTGGCATGAGCTTACGACCTTCACCATCACAAGCATGTCAAATAGTTGGTCTCACCACAACAGACCGAGTGCCAGTGATGTGTTGCTTGACTTGCTCAAGCCATGTTGTCTCACATGAGTACATGTGCATTATAATGTCGAGTCATATCAAGTATAAGTCAAGTGTCAATAGTCGGACATAATAGTCATAGAGTAGGTGAAGAGTCATGAGGGTAGTTGAACTGTCACAAAGGGGGATGTCAAGGGTCACCCCACCCTTTGCTATATATAGTCCCTCATAACTCATTGTATAGGCTTTTAGTCATCCAAGCTTCTACTAAGACTATCTTGAAGAAAGCTTGGACAGTATTGTAACGCGGCTTGGCTTCTCCACTACACAGAGCTAGTACATCTCTTTGGAGGAGCAAGCGGATGTGGCTTTAACGTTTCCCTGATGGACTAGCAGGTTTACATGGATGTATTGTATGATTGGAACTTACACTTTATATAATAAGAGCCAACACATTTTCATGCATATGTTTTTATTGTAGTTGGACTGCTCTAGTTGCCTTAATGATATATGTTGTTTAACTTACGTATTTGTGTATGATCTGATTCACATGAAATTATATGAATCTTGTTGCAAATGTGTTGTATATGTTTTTAATTTTGTCACCGCCTGTGTCGACTGCTTTGCCAAAAACCAAACAGACCTTTCACATGAACCTTCCTGTAACAACCATCACACTCATCTCAGACTAATCCGTGAGTGATGTAAGTGTTATCTTACCTTGTATGATGTGACTGCCACATCCAAGTGGACTGCTCTGCTGGAAGATGTGCATTCCCTTTTGTGTTGTGTGTTCCTAGTTGAGTTGGGATTGATCCCTTTCAACCTAGAACTCACCTTCACCTTCATCTCCCTTCAAAGTGTTAGAACCTCTCATACACCTTCCTTGACTCCTTGCATCAGTCACACCCTTTCTACTGACATAGTTATCTTACTTCCCTGTGTGCGGCATCGCGGTCAAGGCATTACCTTACGACCCACTGTTGGGACTCCTACACCAAACATTCTGAGGTCTGATTGGGACTTCTTACAAGGGAGATCCCCTTGACATGTTGGCGGGTACAACACCATCAATAGAATTGTAACTGCACAATACATTTTGGCTAAGGAGAAGGGAATTCAGGGATTGCGCAGTGGGAAAGTTCATTTAGAAAGAGTGGTAAGACTAGGCATTGTAACTGTGTAATGCACAATGTATAAAGGAGAGACTCAAGGATTACATAGTTGAGCACTACGGTGACCTAGATATGGCACCATTGTCAACTAGAACTGTACAATGTGTATTTGAGGCAAGATTGGACAAAAAATTGCGTAGTTGATGAATTTAGGGAGATAAGGGAGGCAGTTTAGGGCATTGTAACTATGTAGTGCGAGTGTGATTGAAGAGGAGGCTCAGAGAACTGCTTAATTGGGCATCGCAGGAGTCTTGAGATGGCCTCAATGTCTAGTGCAACTACGCAATGCACAATACATGGTAGGATGGATCATAGACTGCGCAGCGGGGAAGGCTAAGTAGCAAGATTGATTCTTTGTACTCCAAGGTTGCTCAACTCACAATTGGAGGAAGTCGCCCTCAATATGGGCATTATTGGGTCCCTATAATACTAGTGATTACCCCATTACTATTGTAGTTGTACCCCTTATTAATATTGTTGTGCCCCTATTATCCCCATATTATTATTACTGTGCCCCATGGAATCCCTCTATTGTCATTTTTGTGGCTTTATATTATTATTGTTAGGTTGGCTGGGTTATATTGTGACTCCTTAGACTCCTATATATAGAAAGGAGGTTTTGTCATTTGAATCATCCAAGAATT
>APFE030565346.1:6177-17360 GCA_000404065.3 Pinus taeda | reverse complement strand
ATAAGACTCAACCTCCTAGGTAACCGTAAGGAAATGGAGTCGACAAAACAAAACCTTACATACCTCCCTCAGGTGCTTCAAGACCCCCAGGAGCTAATCCACCACTCCAGGTGCCCAACCCCTGAGTTAACCTAGAATTTCAATGAACTAAAACCAAAGTCGCCCCCATGACAAGGCATGCATGCGATTATAACCCTATAGTTGCTCCTTCAATGCCTGCAAGGGAGAGACTACAGTCTTTTTTAGCCAGTTTTGTGCCAGAGGTTGCGAGATTTAAACCACTTTTTTCAAGTCTAGTCTCCAAACAAATGCCTAGAACTTGATGAGACTTTCCAAGACAATAAATGACACCAAGGCAAAGCCTCTAAAACAATACTTGATCAAGGGCTTGACCTATTCAAGCCTAACCATGACAGACATTTTGTCAAATACTTAGTAAATATGCAACCTACAGGTGTAAATAACAGATCTGAGCATAGGGGTCTCATACTTATCTGAGATTTGCCATGAAGCATTTTTTCGTTATCACTTTAATTGTTATTCCATCTATTAGGTCATAGATACATTGTTCATTCATTTACAAGTAAAAACATGATGAGATCCATACATAGTTGTTGTCATAAAATATATACATAACTAGCATAATAGGGATGGAAATATCAATGAAATCATGGCCATATAAACCACATATAATCCATAAAAATGCTCATAAAAGTAAAAGGAGAGATAACCTTTCATTAATGATGCAAAATCCAAACCCGAGATGGGACTTCCACGTTCCACCCGACCATAGAATGGCTGAGCCAAATCTCTCTTTAGCCATTCACCCCCGTGCCATATTTCAAGCATGAATGTGGGATCTCATAGAACACAACAACCAAGACTCATCTAGGGCTTCCAGATGCCATCCACCTCAACCCATCAAACAATGATTCCACCTCACTGTCGGACATCACCAAACTATCATCATGTCGGTCTTTATCCCAGCCTTCTAGGGCTCCAGAGTGTTTGTTCCAACCTGGCTTCCAGGACTAGTAACTCAACCCATGGCTGTCGCCGGGCTGCAGATCATTTGTCAAACCGAGGCTTCCAGGACTAGTAACTCAACCCACCAAGGGCTTCCATAGTGTTTGTCCAACCAAGGCTTCCAGGACGAGTAACTCAACCCACCAAGGGCTTCCAGAGCGTTTGTCCAACCAGGGCTTCCAGGACTGGTAACTTAACCCAAGTTATTACAGGGCTTCCAGAGAATTTGTCCAACCAAGGCTATGGGACTAGTAACTCAACCCAAGCCATTATAGGGCTTCCAGAGCATTTGTCAAACCAAGGCTTCCAAGAACTAATAACTCAACCCAAGCTACGGAAACATGAGAACCAACCAAAACAAGCAACGCAATAAACCCACAATATCCATGGCTATTCCAGAAATAGAAAGGCTAGGCAATCCACTGTCAAACCAGGAAACCCTCCATGCCAGTGACAAATCATAAGCAAGAAACCACATGCATGTGCCATGCATGCCAAAACTAGTGAGGAAACCATACACGCAACTCGATACCTGCAAGCAAATCTGATGTCGCTGCTTATCCTGATGCTCTCTTACGCTTTCCTGCTCTTCTTTTTCCTTCTTGCTTCAAGAATCCAAGTATGACACACTCTCTAAGAGTTCTCCAAGAAAACTCTGTCTCCAAGAGTATGAGAGAGAGAGAGAATAATGAGAGAGCTCCAAAATTGAACTAATTAAGTCTTGTCCACTGATCCTCAAAAGCCTTTTTATTAATGAGGCCTTTATTTTCTTCATTTTCCATTATTTTCTTTCAATTTCCCCCTAACATAAAACCTATGACCTTTCACCTTCCTTTTCTCCTAATTTCCATTATTTTCATAGATAAATGTCAATTAATGCCTCATGCCTTTCCAAAAACCTTGCCATTTTCTTTGACAATTTTCTTAGCCATAATAATATGAATCAATACCCACTAGGGTGTTTACCCCACCATTCAACTTGGAATGTATGTCCCATCACCGGGACCTTATATATTTTTACATGGAATTTTCAACCGGGTTGTTACACTAATGATTATTATAACACATAAATCAATTGACGTTGTTAATAATTACTTTGTGCATACAATAAAATTAATGCACACTATTACTTTAATTACTTTGAAAACAATGCACATCATCCATTTTTTTTTAAACTTGTAATGAAAGCACGGGAAACCCCAAAGTACCTGCCCACATTTTGTGGAGTGAAATTGGGTAAACCGTTGGCCCTCATTACGAGGCCTCGCCCCAAGGGAATCAAAGAGAGTCGACCTTGCGATCAACAACAATTAGCGACAATATCAAAGCACTTCATGTATGGCTATAAACCACTTGAGCTAACGCTTGGGGCTTTTACTTGGAATGAGAGCACGAGAAACACCATAACTCATTCCCACATTTTGTGGATGGTAAATCGAGTACACCATCGGCCCTGATTATGGGGTCTTGCTGCAAGAGAATCGAAGAGAGTAGAACCAATGATCAACAAAAACTAGAAACAATATAAAAAGCTTCACATTTGGCTCTAGACGTCTTGAGCTAATCTTTGGGGCTATGCACATCATCCATCTATTTGCATTAGATTAGAAATTAACATCTACACTAAAATTAATGCATCCTTAGTTGTAATTTCTTATGCCTTTCTTTGTCAACTTGTTCTTTTTTGTTCATTTCTATTTAATATGGATGTATGGCGATAATTAATATGGATATGGGCCCGTTGTTGTTCCTTTCTATTTAATACTAATTTAGGCTAATGATTATTGTAACACAAAAATATATGTATGTCGTTAATAATTACTTTGTGCATATATTGAAATCAATACACACTGTTAATCTAATTAGTTTGAAAGTAATGCACATCATCCATCTCGTTACATCATATCTGAAATTAACATCGTGAAAATTCAGAAAACCCTAAATCCTAATACGACAACTAATAATATTTCTTCCATTTGTTAAAATTAAATGAACAAATTATTTGCATTTTTCTACGACAAATATCGAAACATATACATTGCAACCTTCACAAAATAAATACTGAGGAATAAATTAAAAAACTGGAAGAATAGATGCACACACACAATAATACACCATTATTTTTGGACTGATGTCCCCAGAAAAACCCAACTTGGGAAAATCGGTGCAACAACTAAGGGTTTTATTATTATGCAGTAGTAGATATAAATACAAATTTATGGAAGCTCAAATCTAGCTTTCCATACAGAGAAACCACTGACAGGAGATCTAGTGAGAAAAATTTCACTCCTACTAATGATCTGACACTGACCTTGGCTTAAGATGAGTTGCCCTTTGCTGCCTCTGCGTCCCACAAATTGGACCAATGTCTCTGTCGCTAACTGATCAACTGTTATCTACAAAATCGATCCTCCTGGCCTCTGGGCTCCCACTTTGGCTTCTGGCATTGAATTTCGACTTCTCCTCAGCATAATACGGATCTCCCTCTGAAGCTTTGTGCTGCCTCTCCACTATGCGTTGCCTCTCTGTGGCACTCACTGCCTCTCTACTATGCACTCACCAGACTGGAGAAACTTCCTTTTGGTCTTGCCATCCATGCCCCTCTCTCACTGCTTTGAATTTACTGAATCACCTCTAGCAACTCGAAGCTGCTACTCTGGAAATCGATTTCCCAGCAAAGTCGAATTTCTAGTGGCTCCAAGGGTATTGTCCAACCCCCATAAAATTTCTCCTTATAATCTCTCGTTGAGACATCAACAACCAAGATTAAAACATAATCAATGGATAAGATTAACTAGAACTTGATCCATGTCTTCTTTTAGAAGATTCTCACCATGACTTAATTAATACCCTTTAATTAATCAGTTTTCCTAAGTTTAGACTTAGGTACCATTAAAAAAAGATTAATTATTTTAATTAAGTCGCCTCTAGGTGGAATTCCGAGAAACAATTTATGGGTTTTGGAGAATACATGTATTATAGCCTCTCCACCAAATTTCGTTACTAGAACACATTCGATGCTACAAAAACTAACACTCCCTCTTAGTGAGAAATGTATTCTAGTGCTGCAACCCACTTAAACAACACCCTGTCTCTACACCACCTCTTGTCACACTATTAATGTCTGGCCGCTGCTTCCCACCAACTAATGTGAAACTATGCTAAACGGTACATCTGTGTTGTTGCTGGCCCTACTCAAATACTCCCTCTCCACATGTTGCTGCTACAACTACAACAACTACAACTGAAAAGCATCCAAAATATTGAACCTACTGTGATCAGTGTGATACATCTGTCACCCGAGTCTTGACTATCGTTGATCCAGGTGGCTCCAGAGACACAAACAGGACAAAGAGGGCTTATGGAAGCTCAATAATTAGAGTGATCAGAATGCTTTCAAACCAGGACTAGAGCGTAGATCTTGTTGTCCTAATCGTAATGGTGCAAATTGTTCGTCAATCCGAGCTCGTATGAGGGAGAACAAGCCAGTCAAAGTTCTGGTCAAAGTTGGGTTGTGGGCGAGGTTTAAGTTTCCAATAATTTGATCGATCTCGGGGCATGAAACCTAGGTACCGAAAGCGAGCAAATTTGTTGGATCGTTAATTTGTCTAATATCCCCTATATTAGACAAATTCGAAAAAATGTGTTTGTTGTATATATATATATATTATATATATTAATAATATATTATGGCATGGCGGGCCATGACCCTCGCCACCCCCCGTCGAACCCAAACTATATTTAAAAAAATGAGGAATTAAATATGGGTCAATGGGCCATGACCCCCGTCAACCCTCCAACCAATCACCACACATTGAAATCAAATAAAACAATTGAATGTGGTGGGCGAGCCACCTGCGGTGGACTCAACCCACACCCCTACCCTCTACGCCAACAAACATGTTAATTAAGTGTGGATTCGGCGGGGATTGAACCTGACTAGCCCACGTGGGCCGCCCCCAACAGTCGGCCCCTTGTGGCATATGCCAACCAAACACCAACCCAAAATGGTAATACATGTTTCAAACTCCACCACTTTCAAACATAACTCAAACTGTTTGTAACAAAACATAACCGCACATCTATTTAAAAAGGATAGTTATGGTTAATACGCAAAGTTTGGCATGGGTGGGATTTGATCCCCCGACCCCATGCTTTTCGTTCCTAATGTTTACCAGTTTGCCAACAGGCCACAATGATTTCTTTAAAAACTATGCCCACGTTTTTATATATAAACCCATTTTTTATCAATGCGGGAGAGGCGGATTTGAGAACGGAGGAACGAAACCATGTTATGCAGAGCGGAATGGAGGCCAAGGCGCGGCATGGAAACCGAGACAACATTTTTTAATTAATTTTCGCAGGTGGAACCATGATCTTGGAAAAACATAGGCGGAACCATGATTGAGAGAAATTTTCAGGAGGGTGAAAGTTTGCTAGTGTCCAAATTGGACAAATTTTATGTCGATCCTACACCTCTCATCGACACGAACCTGATGGCATAGTCAGAATTTTGATATGAGTAGCAGATATTCAGATGACCCGGAGGAGGCAATCTTTTAAGGAATCTAGGGGGAATCTAAAAGATTCCTTAAGCCCCAGATTTCCACTTTCTCAAAATTCAAAAATTTGACAGCCGATTTTACCCTATTCGACACCACAAAGCTGATGGTGCATTCAGATTTTTCCATTTGATCATTTCATTTTTCGGCCACTTTTCAAAGTGGAGTGCAGGTGTCAGCATTCATGTGCGAGCAATCATTCCATGCGATTCGAAGCCACGAGATTGATGGTACGGCCAGCTTCAAAAGTTTGACATCCTTTTCTTCAGATGGCCCCAGGATGTGAGGTATATGTAGTGTGTTCATATACTTCTTTTTGCTATGAGATGCATTGTG
The DNA here is from genome assembly GCA_000404065.3 of Pinus taeda. Classification (NCBI taxonomy): domain Eukaryota; kingdom Viridiplantae; phylum Streptophyta; class Pinopsida; order Pinales; family Pinaceae; genus Pinus; species Pinus taeda. The sequence goes on along the minus strand of APFE030565346.1, from coordinate 11,436 downwards.
TTGCATAGACCCCTGTCTGATGTTTGATGCGGAATCTTGTTTTCTTACTTGTTTCATGGTTCTTGCTTGATGTAACGAGGAATCATATGTGAGATGTACTTCTTGTCATGTTGTTATTGAGATTCCTTTATCGTCATGTTTGCGGGATACTCATGTTGTATTCATGTATGTCTAAATTGAGATCCCTTTGATGCCATGATTGGCGGGATGCTCATTATTGTCATATGTAAAATTATGTCATACTGATAGGAGCCTTGTTTGGATGAGAATTCCTGCAGCGGATCACCTCTTGGAGCCACTCTTGCGTGAGGGCATATTCCTTGTATGGTAGAGAAACTCATGCATGCACATCATCACTCTTTCCAGCACTTAATGCAGCGGCCTACATCATCTTGACACCAGGCCCGGAGACGTAGTCCCTCCTGGATGAACTCCGTTATCAACTTCTTGTGTTTTATGTTACTGATTCTTGTCATGTTCCTTCTTCTTTATAGCATGCAAATATGTTCCTTTGTGTTATTTTAAATGCAATTCTAACAACATCACGAAAGTAAAACATCTTAGTTAAATCCGGGAGTTGAGTCAACTCGGATCAACTGCCAGACTCTGCATTATTACTGAAGCCTCTACACTACTGCTGACTCTGCTCTATGCCAACTGCACTGCGCTGCCCAGCATCTGACCTGCTACTAGCTACTGCATTTGTCACTCTGGCACCTAACTGCACCAATTGCCACTGATCCATCTTGCTACTGCATGTTTTGGGCTCCCGTAGTAAGGTATTGATTCATGAGGTGGACCTCCTCAGGAATCCTTCCCATCTTGTAGCTCTTTGGGGCTACAAAACCAAATCACCCCACCTCACTCCTAGAGGTATATCAGTGATCATGGAAAACTCTTCCTCCAATATGGAGGAAAACCTGTCAATCTCTGTGGATGCAGCCTGTTGATCCTGCTGATCCTGCTTCTCCTCCTTTTCCTTCTTTATGAGGTGACATTGAGTGATGTAGTGGCCAAGCTCACCACATTTGAAGAATTTCACCTTGGAAATGTCCTTTTTCCTCCTGCACTGCTCCTACTGCCCCTTTGATTCGAGGGCCACATCTGCATCTTCCTCTTTCTTTACTTGCTTCATCCCATTGTTGTTGTTGCTTCCAATGATGGTGGTATTCACCAAATCTCACCTCATCTATTCCTGTTGCAGATCAACCCACATACGATTCCAATCTAGCAACTTTTCTCTGCCCAGAATACTCTAGCCGAAGACTTGTCATTCTTCGGAAACATTGTTTAGAGCAAACCACACCAACTCAGTAGGTTGAGGCATTAACCCTATTGTAGATAGTTGATCTTGGATATCCTAAAGCCTAGTAAGGAATGGGTCTATGCACTTCCCTTTCTGCATCCTCATGCATCTCAGCTTCTCAAGATACATCTTCCTTTGCTCGGAAGATCCCTCCTATATCATAGCAAGTGCTTCCCACATCTGTAGGGCAGTATCTTTGCCAGCTATGTGAGACACCACGTGATCTCGAACCCCATCAAGAACCAACCTCTTTGCCTTCACCATCTCCTTTGTGTAGGCCTTAAGCGGATCTGCATCTGTGGTACAACTACCATGCCATTACTATAAGCTTTGAGATCGTACTCATCTAGAAGACCGAAAATACTTTCCTTCCAGATCAAATAGGTGGAGGCTCCCTCCAATCGATCCTGATCTCTCAGCCCAACTGATGCCGTCTTGGCAAAAGTGTCGAATTATTCCTCTTTTCCTCTGCGTAGCTGCTAACTGGCTCTACGCACTCCCTGTTGGAGTGGGAAAATATGCTCACAACTATCGCTGCTCTGCTAGGAATATTCGAACTTTTGGGCTAGAAGTCCCTTAAGAAGATAATTCCCTTAGTGTGTGCTCTTCCTTCCTCCTGACGCTATTTTGCACTAGCAAACTGCTGCCAAATAACTACATCCCAACTGAAGATCTATCCTACAAGGAAAAATACTACGTCTCCCTTTGCCTCTGGTAGCCTCTGATATGGAAAATCTATTCTCTGTTGACTCTGTCAGAGAAATAAAATTTCCTCAGACACTGCCCCTCCTGGCCCAAGGGACTGCATTGCCTTTAAAGGTTTCGAACTACTGCCTTTGCAGAGATTCAAAATTCCTCCTCCCTTCTGCTACTGAGATCTTCAGCTTACGATGTGTGCTCTGATACCATGTGAAAATTCCGAAGATTGGAATTATACTATAGTAACTAATATTATCTTTTCTATTTGTTAAATAAATTAAACAAATTATTCACAGTTTTCTACGACAAATATCAAAACATATACACTGCAGCCTTCACAAAATAAATACTATGGAAGAAATAAAAACACAGGAAGAATAGATGTAAACACATGTCAGGCCAGGTAGTAACTCCACAAAACAAACAACTGATTCGTCTCTTATTCCATAGGTAGGTTATTGTTATATACAATAAGGAGTGATTGTTCAGTTCATCTCCCGATGACTGTTCACATTCCTAATTTATTTATTTACATAAAATTCCCCCAATCATGAAGATTAGGTGTCAACATTCCCCCCCTTAAGCTGAAGGGATGTTGGTGAGTCCAAGCATCATTCTGAATCGTTCAAGCTTTCCCCTTCCAAGTGCTTTGGTGAATATGTCTGCAATTTCCTCATTTGTGGAACAACGATGGAGATGGATTGTTTTGGCCTCAACATGATGTCGAATCAGATGATATTTAGTATTGATATGCTTCGTTCGATCATGGAACTTTGGGTTCTTGGCCAACTTTATTGCAGGGGTGTTGTCAATCATGAGTGGAGTTGATTGTACTTGTTTTACCTGCAAATATTCAAGAATTTTCCTGAGCCACACAATTTCTTTTGTTGCTTCAGCTGCTACCACGTATTCTGCTTCTATTGTGGAATCTGCTAGAACTGATTGTTTGCGTGATCTCCAAGAGGCAGCTCCTGATCCAAGACTCATAGCATATCCTGATGTAGATACCCCAGTTTTTTTGTCTCCATCGAAATTTGAATCAGAGTATCCAATCAAGCTAAAGTCGTCCACCTATGTATACTTGATTCCAAGGTCTTGAGTTCCCTTCAAGTACCTTAGAACTCTTTTTGCAGCAGACCAATGTCCCTCAAAAGGCTTTTGCATAAACCTAGAGAGGATTCCAACAACAAATGAGATGTCTGGTCTGGTAGTAGTAAGGTAGTTGAGACTTCCTACAAGCTGTCTATACTTTGTTGCATCCTCAAATTCCTTTCCTTCAATAGATGTGAGCTTTAAGTTTTGTTCCATTGAAGTAGTAAGAGGATTGCACTCTGTCATGCCAAACCTGTTCAACAAATCTCCAATGTATTTCTTTTGAGAAAGAAATATGGACTTTGGATGTTGGGTTACTTCAATGCCAAGATAGTAATGAACATAGCCCAAATCAGTCATTTCAAAAATTTTCCCCAATTCCTTCTTTATGGATGCAATATAACTTTCATTGTTCCCTGTCATTAAAAGATCATCTACATATACCACAAGATATACAACTGTTTTGCCAACTTTCTTGACAAATAAAGTTGCATCATCAAGATCAAAATGATTGAAGTTGAGTTTCAGAAGATGCTCAGTTAGCTTTTCATACCAGGCTCGTGGTGCTTGTTTGAGGCAATACAAGGACTTCACAAGTTTGCATACTTTATGTTCATGTCCTTTCACAGCAAATCCTTCAGGCTGGGACATAAAAACATTTTCTTTTAGATCTCCATTCAAGAAGGCAGCTTTTACATCCATTTGATGGACTTTCCAACCGTTCTGAGCTGCTAGTGCAAAGAGTGTCCGGATGGTGGCCCATTTTGCTGTGGGAACAAAAGTTTCCTCATAATCGACCCCTTCCTTCTGTGCAAAACCTTTTGCCACAAGCCTAGCTTTGTGCTTGTCAAGTGAGCCATCAGCTTTGTACTTGTTTTTGTAGACCCACTTGCAGCCAATTGGTTTGGTTCTGAATGGAGGATCAACCAGCTTCCAAGTGCCATTCTTTATGAGGGCATCATACTCCTTTTGCATTGCTTCTTTCCATGCATCATGAGAAGCAGCTTCTTTAAGGAAGTTGGTTCAAAATCTGTAGACAAGTTCAATTCACAATCATAAGAAACATCCATATCAACAGGTGAATTAGAGTCATCTACATCACCTCCATTTTGTCGGTTTGAGTTTCTGGTTCTTGTTTTTCCAATTTCATCAGGATGAACACTTTCAAGTGTCTTCGTCAGCCACTTTGGGGGACCTTTATGAGATGGTCCAGGCTGTTATGTTGATTGAGTTGGGACTGAATCAAGATTGAGTCTCCCAATTCTATCAATTACATCACTTAAAGCATCATCCGTTGTTGGAGTTTCACTCAGGGGAGAGTATTCTTCAGAAGAAGATTCCACATGTTGATCTAGAATAGGAATCCCCCCTTCAAGATGTGGAATCTGATTATCAAATTCTTGAAATGATTTCGTTTTTGCGAATCTATCCAAGAGATCAAGTTGTCGCTCAACAACATTGTCAGATTCTGATGATTCAAGAAAAATTACATCTCTAGATACAACAAACTTTTTATTTACTTCATCATAGAGGCGGTATGCTTTGGAGGTGTTTGAATACCCGAGGAAGATACACTTACGACTTCTAGCACCAAGTTTGTTTCTATGTACCTTTGGTATCAAAGCATAACAGGTGGAACCAAAGATCCTGACATGTTTTACCGAAGGAACATGTCCATACCACAATTCATAAGGAGTCTTGTTTCTTATAGCATTAAATGGACATCTATACTTTATATATGCAGCACATAGAACAGCATCAGCCCAAAACATTATCTTTACATTTTTGAAGAAAAGCATAGATCGTACCATATTCAAGATTGTTCTATTCATTCTTTCAGCTACACCATTCTGTTGGGGATTATAAGGCACAGTTGTTTGATGTTTGATCCCATGTTGGCGAAGATAGTGTTCAAATTCATTTGATGTATATTATTTTCCATTATCATTGTGAATAGACCCAATATGAGTTTGTGCATCATTTTCAATCCATTTATGAAAATTCTTGAATGTTTGGAAAGCATCAGATTTGTTCTTCAATAGATAAACCCAACACATTCTGGTGTAGTCATCAATAAATGTCATGATATATTTATTTCCATTTGCAGAAGAAACAGGCATTGGACCACATAAATTTGAATGAATAAGTTCAAGCTTCCTATG
>APFE030565334.1:0-20490 GCA_000404065.3 Pinus taeda | reverse complement strand
AATGGCGCCTCACTCATGAGGAGGCCGAGAAAGCTTTCAATGATTGTCATGCTGGAGCATGTATTAGACATTTATCTGGCTATGATACTGTGCAATTTGTTTTACGTACCAATTAATTTTTGTCAACTATGTCCAGATATTGCATTCTAGTGGTCCAAAAGTGTCATGCATGCCCAATCCATAACTAGAAAACCTGTGATCCACTTTCTCCTTTGCATCCAATTCTTGTTGTTGTACCCTTTGCCAAATTATTATGACTTCATGACCTGTAACCCTTTCTCGACCAGGGGGCATGGTTATATAATCATTGTGGTAGAATTTTTTACTAAATGGCCTGAAGTGATGCCTACATATGACAATAGTGAAAAAACTGCTGCATTGTTCCTCTTTAATCACATTATTTCCATATTTGGTGTGCAATAAGCTATAGTCATAGATCATGGTAATTTTTTTTGCAATTACATGATGTCTGAACTGACTGGTATGTTGGTCTTACAACATGATATCTCAAATCACTACTACCCACAGGCCAACGATTAAGTAGAAGCCATTAATAAGGTTTTGAAAATAATGCTTCAATACATGGTAGGGATTTATAAAACAGATTGGCCTACTATTCCTTTTCAGCCTTGTGGGTATTGTACCTCAGGAGATAGTTCTTGGCTATAGGGGAACCAATGCTCGAGACATTTTGAAATTGGATATAAATAATTAAAATTAGTGGTTGGAAGGATAGGCCATGAAAGCTTGTAACCAAAATTCTATTTTTGAAACCATAGCCTTCCAAAGTAGAGTGGCTAGAGAAACTCTATGAGTTGAAGAGTGTTGGACTAGAGAGGTGGTTTGAAGAAAATAAATATGACATATTTTACACATAGGAAATTAAGAATCTGAACATAACCACTATAGAAAGAATAACGGAAAGCTAAGAAAATATGGATGAATTTAAAATGTGGTGGAGTGTCTTTTAAGGTTTCTTTAATTAAGTTTTGCAGGTACTCTCTGCTGAAAAAGTAAATTAGTAAATCAGTTGACTAAAAGAACCAGTAGCTTCATTACACTCACACTGTCAGAGGAAAAACATTCATGAAAGATGATAAGAAGAGAAAGAAAAAATAACTACAACTCTTAATGTTGGAATCAAACTGTAATGTAATCTTCAGATTTCAAGGAGATTGTTCTGATTACAGTGCCAATCATGGAGAGCAGGATTCTTGACCTCTGAACACCCAAACTGTCTCATTTCTAATCTCTTATTCTTCCCCACTCTAAATGTCATGATCAGTTTCAAAAGATAATTCTTGAAGGAGTTTCCAAACTACTATCTCTTAAAATGGTTCTTTAATAATGGAGTTGCAAATAATTACTTTTCTAATCTCTCCCCCCCTCTCTCTATATATAAAAATATAAATAATAAAATAATATACATATATAACATTTTTAAAAAACTCTCCTTTATGATATTAATGCAATATGCATAATACAACATGCGTTACCAGCCTTGGATTAGGCTCAGGTCACATTAAATAGACTTAAATTTGCAATGAAGGAGAGTGAAAACAAAACTTTGGCATATGCTGCTGGAAACAAATGATGAATGTTGAGGGCGGATGGGTACCACTGTTAACGAAAACACAAACAATTATTGAAACCCAAATACTGCCTACGACACCACTTGTGGTTTCTAGAAAATCGAGGCAGTGCTTCCAGAATGAATTTGGTCTGTTGATCATTTGATGGGCAATTTACTGATTCCACATCTAGGACGACTTCTATGCATAAATTTTGTGCAAGTTATGCTACCAGGATTTCGTCGATGTGAAGAGACTGCATTATTAACCGTCGATTTGCTGAGTAATGATAAGATATATTTATTTATTCCTCACTCGTTGAATTTTTCATAAAGCGTGACAGGAATTTATATTGGTACTGATACAATCCTTTCATGAATTTATCACCAACAGTGCATTTTTCTCAATTTCCCTCGAAAATTATTGTTTAGATTTGGCCGCATGCTCCTCTTCCTCTTGGCGCTTCATAATATTCATTAATATGGATCCTCACACGTTCTTGTCCAAAGCATGGCACTAGAGTAGACCTGGTGTCCAAAATAATATTAACAGCTTAACCTTTGTGATGTTCCTTCGCGTGTTGAGCTATTGACATGTATGTTTACTTAGTCATTGCTTACATTCAAGCCCCAGAATTAACTATATCAAACCTTTGAATGTGAATCTTAATTGGCAGAAAATTGAAAAACCCATGTACTGTAGTGCTAATTCGCTCTCCAAGATCTTTAGAGTATGCAAGTGAAGTAGAAAGAGAAATAATATGAATATGGTTTTGATTTGGCTTGACGTATATATTATTCGGGATACGATTACCTCCAGGATTAGACCCGCCAATTGAGTGAAGTTCATCCACAATAAAAAGGGTGACTTGTTGAACCAGTTTTCTGTTTCTCAATCGTTTGATGTCGTTGAAACAAATCTATATGGTCATGAAATAGTGTAGAGATAGCCCATGAAAATATTCAATTGATGAAAAAATATGCTTTACCATAAAGTATTTGAGCTTAGAGTAGAGTTTCTTAACACACAATCAAGGATTTGTCATCATACAAATCGAATTTCAACAGGAAAGAGTCATTCCCAATTTGCAGGACGTTTATGCAAACACTGGCCTTGAAATAATTGGCGAAATCTCTTAAACCAATCCCAATTTTTGGAAACTTCTTGCATTAAAGTCAATTGGGGGTATTTTGCAAAAAAACCCAGCTCGCAGATTTTTAAAGTTTGACACCATTTGCCCAAAATAGGATCCCAAAATTCATGGCCTGGGGATGTCTGTGTTGTCTGTGTATGTGAACTCTTCTCCATCAATTTGAAATGGTCTGCAACACATTATAAATTGAAAAGCATGTATCTTTTTATAGGGCCACTCAAACACAAGTTAGGAGACCCCTTAAGCATGTGTAGCAGTGAAGCCTCTGTCTTGGGTGGAAAATAAAGAAAATATTGTAAGCATAAAGCGAGAACTGATGTTATCACAATTGATGAACCCAAGTGTGTTGATTAAAGTATCATTATGCTCCTTTACCAATAAGTTTTCATTAGCGCTATCCTTTTCATCAACTCAAAAAGATTGTTATATCACCCAAAGAATACATGAAGACCCATTTCAATGTGATTTCCTCTTTTATCCACAAATGATCCCACTTTTCCCCCTAATAAAAGACCGCGATTCTTCTGTTTTTGAGGCCCTTAATAACATGATTGCTAGAAGCTACCATATCTGATATTAAATAGCTCTCATAAAACTATTGTCTTCCCATCACGTTTTCTATTTTCATTCCAAAAAGGAGTTTGGCATTAAATAAAATCACTTCAACCCAACCTAGTTTTTGTAGCAATTCTTTGAGCATGAAGAAATGCTGGACATATGTTGCAAGTAAGCTCCAATCCCCAATCAATAAAAAAGGTCACCAAATTTTGAGGTTGAAATATTTTTTGAAGGTACATAAAATAACTTGGAAATTGTGCATAAGCTTGTAATACTCTCCATTCAAGTAAGTCTCATAAGAGGCTACCATGTCAATGTCATTTTTCAATTAATTTCATAAACAAATGGCAACAATTTGTGTCATCCATCCTTCATCAGTGATTCCCCAAAAGTGATGCAAGCTCTTATGGATTTCACCATTGAAAGCTTCCCTTCCAACAATAGAAATAAGAAGATCCCTATTGCAACAAGGTGAACATCCTTCTACAATTTTTTTTCTTTCTTGAATGGTCTTCCAAAATATTGAATTAAAGCCTCAATGAATAATCTCAACAAATTGACTGGTGCAATAGATTATGACAACTGATTTCTTACATGTTCTTTCAAATTAGAAATATATTCTCTTGTTCACATGTCATCAACTTATAAAAAATATGCAACTACGGTCAAATTCCACTTTGGACTACTCATTTCATGGATATGATGATGGCATTGAGTTCCTCTTTCCTAGAGGACCAAAATTGACCTAAATATCACCTCATTCAGACAAGAGGAAGTTTGTTTTTGATTTATGCACCCACTCATGGATATTGGACTAGGTTGGCTTCACCCAAAGGCACACTTGGACAGGTTGGCATCAACACCAAGTGGACCTTGTTGGATAAACATAGAAGCCTATAAATACAAGTGACTTTAAGGCTCATTTGATCATCACATCATCAAACATCTTATTCTCTTCTATCTGATTTGGTTTAGTACATTAGAAGGAAAAGGTCGTATGGAGGTCCAAAGTCTTAGATCTAAAGGTCACTGAAATGTTAGGGTTTCTTTTTGGGTCGCTCGCACAACACTAGAAAATTTCAACTTTGGTCGCAGGCATACTATAGGTGTTATCACCGAAAAATTGATCATCTAGCCTAATTTACTAGATTGATTGAAGTATACCATGTAAAGCCAATTTTACCCTAATAAAATTGCTTTCACTGTGAGAAATTACCTAATAAACCACCTTTATTAAGTAATCTATAGTTAAACCCATGAAGAATAATTAAATAAATCACTATTTATTTGATATTCTTCTAGGAATAATTAATTAAACCATTGCTTTATTATTTTTCCTTGTTAAATTTGACCCAATCATGAAAAATAAACAGATAAATCATTATTTATCTTATTTTTCTCTAAGAATAATTATATTACACTAATTAATTATTATCTTTGTCAATTTGACTATATCCTTGGGTAATTAATAAATCTTTATTTGTTATTATTTCCTTAACAATTCCTTGAGATATAAATAAATCTTTTTTATTATTATTTCTAAATAGAAGTTTAAATACTTTCTTTCCAAAAAAATATAAAAAATATTCCAAGTGATAATCCAGAATGGGACCCAATAATATTTTATTATTTCTCATTATTCAAGGATAACTCAATATTTTGTTATAAATTGGAGGGTTTTTCATTCATTATTCACTTTTCATTAATTTCATTATTGCACTCACTGTTGTAACTCTGGTTATTTTCATTGTTGCACACCATATTTTTTTCTGGGTTTATGCATTATAAAGGAGAGAGACTCTACAAAAGCTGAAGACATTTGAGAATAGCTAAGAACACACTTAATATTGTGGATGACAAACAATCTCAACAATAGAAATGACTACTAAACATCGTAAATCTGCAGCAATTGATAGAAACAAAACCTGCCAAAATTATGATCTATGCTACGATCATAGTTAAACAATGAAAGAAAGAGTAATAACCCCAAAACATCCAATGGAAACTAGATATGTAAAGAATAATTTTATAATAACACATGTGAAGAGAACAAATAAATGTTACTAGTCCCCCTCTATGGGATGGGTTCTTGGCCAAATTTGCTCTCATGCTAACTTGATGAGAGCAATTTCGGGTTTGAGTACAGTTGACTATCCTCTGAAGTTTTCTGAAGCTGTTCAAAAGTTGAATCATGTTATCTCTGATATATTCAGCCACTGTATACAGGTTTTTGAAGTTGTTGGGTTGTACTATTGATCATATTGTATTGGGCTCATTGTACTCTCTTCTAAACTTTTTATGACAATCTAATAGAACAAGAATTTGAAAGGGTTCCCCCTTGTGGGGTTTTTCCCTGGTCTTAGACCAAATATGGTGTCTCTTGTTGATGTGTTGATTGCCTTCTTTGCCATTGTTTATATTGTTCTATCTTCAATTACTGTTGATGAATGGAAAGACTAATTGTAGTTGGAACTATTTCTAATATTGATAATTGTCATTTGGAAATGGGCTAAAGTAATTGATACAACATATAACAATATGAAAAATTAACATGGTATCAGAGCTAAGGTGAGGGACAAGCCCAAAATAAGACAAGCCTTTAAGCACTCATCTTTGGAAAGTTGAAAGAACCAATCTAGTTAAAATCAAGATGATTTCCTTCTTCAAGAGTGATGAAAATTTGGGTGACTATTGTGTAGGTAAATCCTCTCTGTGGACAAAGACGACCCCTCTAGTCCAATGAGTGGGTCTAGAAACAAATGAGACAATCTACAAGACACTTTCCTATATTACAACCAAAATAAGAGAAGTGGAAAGAGACTTACCTTGCTTGGATGCTATAATGCACTCCTTTGTTGAAGGTCTTGATCACTTCCTCCTCAGGCTCAGTCCTTGCCACTCATAGCATTTGAATACTTGCACAAGAAACCAAAGACATGACAAACCATAAAAGTGCAACAAGCATAATCAAATGTAATTGAGTTAACAGATCAAGGAGCATTAAGATAAATGAAGCATTGACACAAGCATTTATGGAAAATGAAGTATCGGTTGTATATATTAATTAAAAAAAGAGGAAGCATGCAACCCAGGCCTTGATGTTAGTAGCCCTCCTTGAGTGAATGTCCAAGTCCAAGCTCAAGCTCTCTAAACACTCCTTCTCCAAGCCAAAGTGAATAACATGTAGGCTCTATCTTAGCATAAGGGTGAAAATAATTAGAGACCAACCATTTGGGAATGGAGAGGGATGAATTTATAGGCAGGGAGAGGGAGTTAGGATCTCACCCAAGATAGGGGAAGGTTCTCATCTCAATGAGGAAGCTCATAGGGATAATATAAAATGGTAATATTGGGATAATTCGACCACATCCACAATGAACATCATCCAATTCATCATCTTGGAAGCCTTTATATCATGAAGATTCTCCTCCACTTTGGGAAAACTTTAATTTTATGGTTTAGTGCGGGTATCGAGGAAAAATCCACACTGGCGACATGAGGTTCATATGGTGCAACTTGTCATCAGCATGAGAGGGCATTTTCACAGTTGTGCTGACCTAAAACTTAGGGGTTTGAGCTCATTATTTTCAGGAAAGGCTCAAGGCAATGTTTCATTAGTTCTTTAGGGAGGATCTAGACTACATATCAAGATGGGTACACTGCATAGTTGTCAAGGTTTTGGCACTCCGGGGTATGACACAGGGAAGTGCAGGAGGTGTGACAAATTATTGTGTAATAGATGACCCCTAAAGCATGAAGGCATAACAAGGAGTGATGGTTAAGATTCTTTACGAGATAGTGCAAGTACTAGAACAAAAACCGTCAGGAGACCTGCGAATCAAGGACACATATACATATACATATCTGATACCTCTATCATATATATCAAAACATAAATCCATGATATGGATGCAAACATTCGGATATAAAGGACCATGTGAAAAGATCCACGGTATGGGCACAGGAATTCGAATGAAAATAATCATCTGGAAGTCTAAGATCCATGGTATGGATGCAACCACCCAATATAGAAGGATCATCATCATCATGGATATAAGGTCCCATGGTATGGTCATAGCCATCCGTATAGAGAAAACATGTATACAATCATGAATAATACATAACTACATGCAGCTTGAGTTATATCAGACAAAAATCAGGGTCTTGCACTCCATCCCAACCTGATCAAAGTATGAATTCTAACATTAGAATGAATGTGTCGAAGTTGAACATGTTAGGAAACCACCTGATTACCGGCCAATGATGTGAACCATTAACAGGCATGAGAGAAACCACTAATAATGAAAATGGCTCTCAAGGTACGATAGTACAATCCATGAATGTGAAAATTAATCTAAAGTCGAGCACTCATGGAATCATCCAATGAGAGGCCAGTGATGAAAACCTGTTGTTGAATGCGAAAAACTTGTCATTAAGGCATGCAAGCTATAAGGTACTGAAAGGGAATTTCTATGTCATCTTCCTAGACAATGAGCTATAGTCGATAGGAAATGACCCATCGAAGGAGGGGCATAATGATTTCCTCATCATTGACATGAAACAAGGAATAAAGTGGAATAAACAAGTATGATCAAGGATTGTGGCAAAAGGTTAGACAATTTATAGGTAGTAAAATTCAAATAGGACTTCTCTTGAACATATTAGCGATACAACTCTGGAGTGTGGCACCATTTGACTCAACATAATACCGACGGTTATGACGATGAAGTGGAATAGTTAGATGAGAGGCAAAATGGATCACCCAAACCTGGAAGGACAAGTGACTGATTGAGGATATCCATAACTTGACAAGAGAAACAAATGAGTGTCATGTTCAAGAGTGACGTGCTGTCTACACAAGAGATGTTTCACTTTCACTTTTTCCCCACTATTTCTAGTGAGTGCCCCATATATTTTTTATCACAATATTGAAGAGGATAGCATATGCTCGTCGTATAAGTTCATTATTTGAATGAGTCCATCCTAGTAAGTTTTACGAGCCCTAGGAAGTAGGAACTCGGTCTCGTCATGGTGACAAGTCTTTTGTCCTTTAATTTTTACGAATCCGATGGAAGAGTAAATTGGTGTATTTTTCATATTTAGAGAGTTTGAAATAGAGACGAAAAAGAAAACTCCATTAGGTCCCTTTTCATAATTTGTCTTTCGAACCCGAAAAGGTAGAAAACAATATTCGAAAGAACCTCTTAACCATGTCGACCAAGGTGTTCCTTTAACATAAATAGTCAATCCCAACCCGAAAGGGGGTAAATGTATACTAAGATGACGTCAATTCATTTGATTTAACGAGTTCGAAAAGACAAGTACTCGGTGATCTATTTAACCTTCGAGAGTCATAAAAAAGTGTAAAGATGACTTAAGGGGGTGGGGGTGGGGGTCTTTTTTCATTTTTTTTGATGAGTTCGAAAAAGAGATAAAATAGAAGTCGTTGAATCAGTCAAGAATGATCACTGTTACCACTAAAATATCCTGTAACTGCACAAAGACAACTACACATCATCGCTATCAAGAAAAATAATAAAATATTGGTAAAAATGTATTCGAAAAATTATAAATAGACAATTTTTTATTTTTTTTTACCATTTCACTTTGGGTAATTTGGAGGGTGCATTTTACCCTATTTTCTCTGATTCTTCAACCAAGTAGTGTAGTATATCTGAGACACCATTTCACGAACCGTCAGTTGTAGGTTAGAGCTCTTCCCTTTCTCTTGTTTTTCATATCATTTTTATGTCGTTTCAAAGAAGTTTTGACTATTTAAGAGGAGTTTTTTCGTTTTCATTACTGGGTGTGATCAATGTGAGTTTGATCATCAGATATGCACTGCTCACCCCATAGACCAAAAGACCATTGTGATGCTAGCATGAAAACAATTCGAACAGTTCTGCTGGGCACAGAGAAAAAAATAAAATGTGAAATACTCTATCTTAATCGGTTTTTTCAAAATTTTAATCCATTGAAAGACTTCTAAATATTATTTATGGATTATTTGTAGGAGATTTCAACGAATATGGTCATCGAATGAAAAGAGAGAGGGAACAGGCTGAAAGACCACCAAGCTTCTCAAAGTGTAGCATGTATTAATTCTTTAAGGGACCGTAGATTGCTTAAGTTCTTTTAGACTCCATGACTCAGACCTCAGAATGAGTTGCTAGAGTATCTCATAGGATTATGGGATGTTGGTCACAAGATATTCTTTATTAGATATCAAGAACTTGAAATAGAGGTATTTGACATCTATTTCATCACTAGACTATCCAAGAGAGGAGAGAGGTTCTTACTCTCCGAAGCCAATATTGGAGGAGAGTGCACTAGCACACTGATAAGAAGGGATTGCCTGGATGCAGGAACAACCATGAGTGGAAAGGTTAATATAGAAACCATAGACAATCTACCCTTGAGAACTATTCTACATACAATGGCTTGTGTAGCTCAGGCTTAAGTGTTGCAGGAGGTAACAAAATCTCAGTTCTAATATGCAGTGGAATGTCTCACTCTAACTGTATTTAATTGGTGTGAAGAATTGATGGTTAACATGAAAAGGTAGTTGACCAAGTGAAAAATAGGTCGTTTGAATCAGTTTAGGTATGGATCGATCTTAGTCACATTATTCTTGGAGTGTGTACCTTTGTTTCATTACAAGTGGATAGAGGTGGAAGATCCATCTTCGAGAGATCCAAGGTTAATCAAATGGGGTGAGATTATGCCTCGAGCTGGAGGAGGTCAAGGGATACATTTCCCTCCAACGTTCTTTGGTTGGTTACACCAACAACTGATCATGGTAGATGACTATGCCTATATAGGGACAAACTTTAGAGGAGACCCAGATCTTCCTCTGCCACCTAGTGCACAATGGATTGATGCACATAAAAACTTGTTTTTTTGAATTTTTTAAGTTTTATGATTTTTTTGAAGTGTATTTGAGAGTTAACTGATGATAATTTTGTAGATGTGGGATTGAAAATACCTCCCAGAATGTCTTCGATAGCTCAACTAGTGGCACATAAAAAAGAGGAAGAAGCTCCGTATGAAGAAGGAGCATACCCTATAGTGGAGATGGAGTAAAACCTAGAAACCCTTACTCGGGGTATTCCAGCGTATGTACTATAGATGACATGACACTGCGGTATTAGAGGCACACAGTGAGAGTATCTATGAGACTTTGTCGATTGTTAGGCTAAGTGATTAGAGCTGTCTCATGCTATCATGAGGATCATGTGGGTGGATAGCCTATTCATAGTCGTATTATTTGCAATGTTGTAGGCTTTTAAATCCATTTTTCTCAGAACACTATTTTTTGAGATTTTGACATAAAAAACTTTGACAGGCTCGATATATATATATCTATATGCATGTTTCTATTTTTTACTTATGTGTTCTATATCATGATGATGTGTTCAGGTTTTACAAGTGACACAAATTTCCATCTAAAATATAATTTTCCAATGCATATGTTAACGTATTCAAATTTCGTGTAATGTATTGATATGTAATGTAATCAAAGTTTCTTTCTAGTAATCGAACACATAGACACATGCACACAATTTTTAGATTTCTTACTGAATAATGACCATTTAATTGTAGCACAGTGAGTTGTGAATCTAACTTAACAACCAAATTTCTGATTCCGAGAGCAACTGCTTCTGATAATAGTTTGATAAATGTATTGTACTTAGTAATATTATTAGTTGTTCATCCCAGGAAAATACCTTGTAAATTCATCAACTCACCATTAGGGGTGAAGAGTGCCCAAATTGTGAAAGATAAGTTCGGTGTGCAACTGTAGAAAATCCTGTAGATTCACAAGTTCATGTAATCTACTAAAACAAGAGACAATAATCTACTTCTACTCTTTACAGTGGAAGCACATAAAGATCAAGAAAAACAATAATCGATAATAGTAAGAACATCAATAACACATAACACAATAAATATCCAGAGAAATCCAAAGCTCAAAACCACACTATCCATATTTCATTAAATAAGAAATCTAAGATGATAATACATTGCTTTTTCTCACTAGAACAATCCCAGAACTTAGTAAAATTAATCTCAAACTCATAATAAAACTATTGGCCAAGAATTTTCCAATTCTCCTGCTCTCTAAGTCCTTATTTCATTGCATAATTCCTATGGCTGATTAGCCCATCTTAAAGGGAAATCAGTGCACCCAAAATTGCAAAATCCCTTCTAGGCTTAGTTCTTGATTGCATGCACTATTAGTACAACTCAAAAAATTATACAACAAATAGTACACTATCCCTGCACTCTAGTCTCAACTAGGTATTTCTCAGAATCGACATGCATTATTTTCTTATGAGGGAATCTTCAGTTAACTGGAGTAGCACTACTTGAGTGCAATAATGCATCAATTAACTGTTAACTCACTATTAGTTCCTCAAATAGTTTGGAACTAATTTAACTGGACTTAACTTAGTAAATTGAGTTAATTAATTACCACTCATAGGTAACTCATCCTCGATCCCTCTACTATAGGGAGAACTTATACATGACTTTAGAAATACTTCCAACTCAAAATTCCTAAGTTAACTAAGTCAACTCACTCTAGTTGACTATTACAAGCTTATGAGAATGAAATTCGATTTTAATTCTCATTTTATTTCAAGGAAAAATTAAACTGGAATTTGTGGATTCTATTTTTATCATTTCTTGTTGCTATTTTCAAAACTCCCTCTCAACAAGAAATGAATTCAACTCAATCTTGATCCTGAAACTTTGGAATTTTCTGTGTGCAACTCTTATCTCTAGTATTATTGCTCCAGCAACTCCAAAAACAAAAAAAAGTCCAACCTAAATCAGAATGATGCCTCTGTCATCAAATTCTCTGACTGATATTGCCTCTGTCAACTGACAACTCCGCGCTCCTATTGACTCTTCCTTTCTGCACGTCAACCCTCTCTGTGCTCTTCAATATCTGAATTCTCTAGCCTTTGTCACTATAATCTCTGACTGCATCAATCCCACTGATTCCTCCTGCTACTATGTACTTTGGGCTCCTGTAGAAAGGTATGGTCCATGAGATAAACATTTCAATGGACCCTTCCCAATTTCATCACTTCACATTGGCCCACCTCACACCTAGAGGTATGGCTGCATGTGATTCCTCTACCCACCTGGCTCGAAATTTCCCCCTACTGGAGGTCTCTACATGAGTGGATGCCTCCTCTCAGCTTCTCCAATTCTGGCTGCTCCAAAATTGTCTGGGACTGTTTCTTCTCTACTTGAGTGGAACTCTCTAGTTGATCTCTTCTTAGCTTCTCTAGTTGTGGCTGCTCCACAACTTCCTGAAGCTGCTTCAGAGGTTTCTTCTGTGGCAGCATGTTAAGAGGTAATTTAATCTCCCTCTCAACCACCATGCCTCTAACATTTTCCTTTCTCCTCAAGGATTTGCATGCATCTTGAACCTAAAAAACATACAGGTTCTTGACCTATGCACTGATTTGTTTCACCTATCTCGTGGTGAGGTATCTAAGGAAAACCTTTCCTTTACTAAAAACCACATCATAACCATGGTCTTCCAATACCATGACTAAAACAAGATTCTTATTTAGTCATGGAACATGCTTAACATCTATGATCCTAAGATGAGAGCCAGAATCCCTCTGAAAGGTAACTGTACTGATCCTGATAGCTCTATACCTCTCATCATCTCCAAACTCTATGCTCTGCTTGAGGTCTTTCTCCTCAAAATCACTAAAGAGATCTCTATTTCCTGTCATATGGAATGAGGCACCACTATCAATATACCACACGACTCCCAATGGAAGCGTAAGCCATGCATGCAATGAGAGTGAAATCAAGTTCGAATTGTGAAGGTAGAGCTTCATCTGCTACCACTACTGTCGGCTCCTTCTTGCTTGCTTTCTTCTATGGGAAGTTCTCGGCATAGTGCCTGTGCTTGTGACAGTGAAAACAAATGAATTTTGTCAAGTCCATCTTATTTCCATCCTCCTCACCTTGGGACTTATTTCCCTTGGCCTTCTTTACCTTAATCTCTAAGGAAAAATCCTCTTCACTTCTTTCGAAGAGGTACTATCTCTAGTGTTCCTTTTGATCTCCCCCTGCATCAAATTGGACCACAGTTGGTCCCAATTTGGTAGCTTCTCCCAACCATTGATAGAGTCCTAATAACTATGCCAATTCTTTGGGAGTCCTAGAAGAGAAAGACTCACCACATCATCCTTGGTAACCATGGTTCCAACACTTCCAAGTTCATCCCAACAATGAGTGAACTTGGTCAAGTAATTTGGAATTGAGTCGCCCACCTCCATATTGATTTTAAGAAGTTTATATTTCAGCGAAAAATTCCTTTGGTCAATGTTGTTATGGAAAATTTCCTTTAATTCTTTCCAAATAACGTGCAAAGTTTCCTTCCCATGGAGACTAAAGACAATGTGGTCTCGAACTCCCTAAAGGATTATCTGCCTCGCCCTTGCCACACACGTCTTGCATTTGACTAGATTCTAAGCATCCAGTGTTGGTGGATTAAGAATCTCCTGATAAATGAATTCCTTCAAGCCATTATCCTCCAACATGGCCTCCATAATTTCCTTCCAGGATATATAATTCGAGCTACCATCCAAGGCATACTCGAGCCACAAACCCTAGAACGCCATCTGTCAATCTTGAAGTATGTATTGCAAATTCGAATTTCACCTTTAATCCTGAACTCAAAACTTCAAAATATCCTCTTATTGTTCTCAGCTCCGATACCATGTAGAAAATCCCGTAGATTCACAAGCTCATGTAATCTACTAAAAAAAGAGACAAGAATCTACTTCTACTCTTTACAACGGAAGCACATAAAGATCGAGAAAAACAATAATTGACAAGAGGAAGAACATCAATGACACATAACACAATAAGTATCTAGGGAAAGCCCCAGATCAAAACCCCACTATCTGTATTGCATTAAATCAGAAATCTAATATTATAATACAATTCTTGTTCTCACAAGAACAATCCCAACACTTAGTAAAATCAATCTCCAACTCACAAGAAAACTCTTGGCCAACAGTTAGCCAATTCTCCTACTCTCCAAGTCCCTATTTCCTTGCACAATTCCTATAGCTAATTAGTGCATCTTAAAGGGAGATAAGTGGATCCAAAACCAAGCAATCCCTTCTAGGCTCAATTCTTGATTGCATGAACTATCAGTACAACTCAAAAAATTATACAACAAATAGTACACTGTCCCTGAACTCTAGTCTCAACCGAGTCTTTATGAAAATAGACATGCATGAATTTTTGATGAGGGAATCTTCAGTTAACTGTAGTAGCATTAGTTGAGTGCACTATTGCATCAACTGACTATTAACTCACTATTAGTTCCTCAAATAGTTTGGAACTAAGTTAAGTGGACTTAGCTCAGTAAACTGAGTTAACTAATTACCACTATATTGTGGCCACCAACAACCCCCCTCTTTATATAGTGTTATTGCTAATACTAAATAAGTGGGGACCCTTAGTCAAAAATTAAAAAAAAATCAATTAGTGCTTATACTTCCTTTTGGATAAAGCTTACCATCATGAACTTAGGAAAATACCTTTGAAAAATCTAAAAAAGCTTATGTTTCATGATAAAGGAAGTAAAGTCACTCCTTAAGAAATATCGCATCGCACAAAAAAATGATAGGATGCCTTCTTATGAGCTAAAAAAATGCGATATTGCGACGCGAAACTCCATTTCATCGCATGCATCAATGAGCACTCATGTTGGAAAACCTCAAAATCGCCGATATGTGATATCGCATATCGCATATCACAAAAACACATAAAATACACATAACGATTAAATGATCTTGCGATGTTGTGATCGTGCGATCTTACAATCTTGCGATGCAGCGATAATGCGATGCAGCGATAAGTGTGATAATATGATGCTACAATCCGAGATACTGTGATGCAAAACGCAGAATCATTCCATCGCAGACTTTCCTGGCTCAATATTCAAGAAAAAGCTTTTTCCACAAACCAAAAACTGGTCACGCATTTTAATGTTAATTAATGAGTTATATGCTAGTTGTTAATAAAATATGGTTTTGTGTTTATCTAGGAGCCAGTACACGTAAGGTGGCGTGCTTTTTGCATATCTTAGGCATTTAAAGCTTTCCTGTCATTATTTTTATCATTACTTTCACCTCATTTGTAAACTGCAGGAACGAAGAACAAAATGTTATACAAAACAGTATGTAGGATACTATGAGGAGGAAAGGCAGGAGTCCAAGTTCCATCTGGGAAGGCACACCTAATCTGCTTGGGGAAGAGAATCCTTAGGTAATGGGATTTGCGGCTACTACAGGCCCATTAAGGTTGGATGAAACATCGGCTATAGAGTTAGCTCATTCATTCCTGCATTGGAAAGCAGTAAGGCCCCAAATTCTCACATACACGGACAATGTCGATGACAGAGATGAACATTTTAAGACTCAGGTCAAGAGCCTATAGAATCATTATCTTCACAAAGTTTGAGCTTTATATCTCCCAAAAGGCGCTAAAGGAGAAAAACGCGTCAAGCTGAAGTCGGTCGACCGACTCTTCTCAGGCAATGCTGAATGCTTGCGATATTAAGGAGCAAATACCGAAATAGTTAGATGTTATATTTAATTTTAGAATTAGTTTTATTTTATTTTTGCTTAGAAAAAGGATGGTCATTTAAACCGCATCCTAAATTTTTGTAATAAGTTATTTTTAGTTTTAGTTAGTAGTATTTAAACCCTTCTCATGCATTTAGAGAAGGGTCCAGAAATTTATCAAAAACTTGTCCTCAGAACATGCACTTTTGCACCCTCCGAGGAGGTTTTGATGAATGAATGGAACAAGATTTGTTAATGTTTGAATTTAATATCTGCTACTGATGTTGCACTTCTTTACTCTTAGTAGATGTTAGATCAAGGAGAGATAAATCATTGTCGCTTGAAGGTCATGAGTAGGACTAGTTATAAATGGTACTTTTATCTCTTAACCATTTATGCTTATGTGTTAAAGTGATATTCAGTTTTAGTTGTTTATATATTAATGCGTGAATGCCTGAGTTATCATTTGGAACTTTTGTACAATGATAGCTATTTATTTATGCTTAATGTATGAATAACTCATTATGCGATATGTTTTTCACAACTGTTTCGTCTAACTTTTTATACGAAATGGTTCATCTTTATTGAATTCTTTTCTCATAATAGCTGAATGATCTTTATTACCAGTTGTTATTTGAAATCTTTTTAGATCGCATAATAGAATAATTACACCAAGGGTTAGTATAGACTTAGATGTTTACTGCTTATTAGAATATAATAGCATAGCACTAGATTAAAGTTAGAATTAGAACATCTTAATTAGGAACCATTAGATTAGAAACATCAAATTCTACACACACACACTCATAAATTGGGAAACTGGTCCCATATCGCCAGTCAGACCTGCTATACCAAACGGATAAGGAGCTTCCAACCAAGGTACGGACTGGGCGGGTATACCCCCTTGTTGTAGACTCGATTTTCGGGGTTTCAACATATTTGGTGCTAGAAGGAGGGCCTGAACTATGAATGGCAAGTAAATCTAAATCTAAATACCATTATGAGAGTAAATCACCCTCACCATCTCCCCCCGACTTCTCCATTACACTTAAACCCAGAGTTGGAAGTTGCTGGAGCACCAACCGCTGCTACAAACCTTGACATTTCAGAACAATCTACTATCGAACCTCCTGAAGTCGAGTATCTGATTCACAAACTTCAGTGATTTTCTATTTCTCCTCAAAGATCTGATAAATATCAAGGCAGGGTGACTTCAAAATATAACCCTGCTCATCCCCTGACCAGATTAAAGAGTGAAAAGTTTGGCATTCAACCAAATGAATCACCTCTACCAAAAAGAAAAAGAGCAAGGAAATCACCTAAAAAGTCCGATAGTGAGACTCTTTAATCATCATCATCCATCTCAACCTCTCCACCGTGAAGTCAACCATCCACTCCTTCACTTCAAATCATCATTCATCCACCCACTGGAACCCTCACAACTCCTCCTAAATCATCTGCAATCGTAATACCCTCATCTTCCCAACCGCAAGGATCATCTTCTGCACTTTCCTCTGTTAGTAGATCAACGATGGCCCAAACTCCATGGAACAACCCTGGGGCAGTCTTAATGCCTGCACCCTTGAGTCAAATATCGACCCATCCTGAGAAATGGCTACCTAAGTTTAATCCTGAGGCAGGCATGCTAGCAGAAGAGCATATAAAAAACTTTATGCTATCCATTAATTTCAATGGGGTGATAAATGAAGATGTTGTTGTTCGGCTTTTTCCTTATACTCTGCAAGGAATAACTGGATCATGGTATTTCTCATTACCCTCTGGATCTATCACTAGTTGCGACATCTTCCAAGAACAATTCCTGACCAAGTTTGGTGATGACAGGTCTAGGGCAACCCTAATCAATGACCTATCCAATATTAGGGCCAAATCAAGGGAACCTATCAAAGATTTCAATTGATGGTTCAATAAAATCTTAAACAAAATTCCTACTACTTCTCAGCCTAGCGAAGAAGTGTGAAGTGAATGGTATATCACTGCTTTACCATTGAACATAGCAATCTTCATGGATAGGGCTAATAAAACAACTTTAGCCGAAAACATGAAAGAAGCAATAGCAGTAGAGAAATGTATAATAGCCCTACAGAAGAAATCCACGATAGAGGAATGGAAATCCAAGAAAGTCACCTTCAAAGAAGATTCCAAGAAGAAACAAGTGAAAGATTCATTCGATTTGGAAGGATTGCAAAAAGTTATGAAGACCATGTCCAATGAAATGGTCGACATCAAAAAGCAAGTAGCAGAAACTTCTTCAAAAAATCCCTACAGAGCTTTTAAAATAAGCCCTTCAACGGATTCAAAGCCTCCCAATGTTATTTCAAGTGCTGGATCCGAAGAAGAGGAAGAGGAAATTGCCACTGAAGGGCAAACCGATGAAGAAGAAGTTGTAGATTTACAAGGAATGTGGGATTTCATCCTCCCACAAGAAGAAGATCAAGAAGTATTCCCAGTTAGCACACGAAGTAGAAATCAGCTTGATCCTCCCCAAACTATCCCCAAGCCAAAGAGCGCAAGCTCTGCAAAAAAGGATAAAGTCGCAACAAAGAAAACGACATCTAAAGCGACTCAAACTAGCCCAGTCCAAACAAATTCATCAACTCCATCTAAAATGTTGATCGTTTCAGATGAAATGGAGTATAATATTATAGAAGACATGAAAAAGACTAGGGCCAATATCACTCTTTACGAATTGAGCAAGTTAAAGAACCAACAAAAGATAATGTTGAAAGAATTACATGTTATGCCAGTTGCACCTTTGCCGGCCGCTGTACTTTCTCAAGATTCCCATAACATGGGAAGACCTCCAACTAATGCGACTAACAAGATTGATCCAACTGACATCGCTTTAATTGGAGGAAGATCGAGATCTCATACTCCCCCATTTCTCCTTACTTATGAAATTTTCAATAAGAGTGTACATAATTGCTTAGTGGATTCTGGAGCTTCATCGAATATTTTACCAAAGTCCATATGTACTAAGTTAAACGTTCAACCACAGAAATCCGCTGTGCACATAGTTCAGCTAGATCGGTCGCAAGTCGAAGTGATTGGCGAACTAAATCAAGTAACCATAAGGCTGTCATCCAACCCAAAGGTATGTCAATTTATTGACATTTTAGTTGCTGATATTCCAGAATTTTATGCCTTAATTCTTAGCAAGGATTGGTCAGAAAAACTTCATGGATACTTCGCAACTGACTGGTCGCACATGTGGCTGCCCTACAATGGTAAACCAAATCAAATAAAAGTTGAACGAGAACTACATCAGAAATACATAGTAACAGAATTAGAGTGGGAAAATGAACCAGTAGCATATAACAATAGCATTATTGGCAATTACTTAGTGGATTCTTTCCTCACAAATTTTAATGCTCATACGTCACCTTACTTAGAACATTCTGTTTTATCCCAAGTCGAAATTTTTTCTCAAACGGATAGTTCAAAATGTATCAATTTTTTAGATAGTCCTGTAAATAAATCTTTGTTTTTGGAAATTATTTTTTGATGGTTCTAAATCTAATGAAGGAGCAGGAGCAGGATGCGTGCTAATTAGTCCAGAAGGAGATAAAATTATGTTAACATGTAGACTCGAATTTGATTGCACTAACAATACAGCAGAATATGAGGCTTTAGTCCAAGGATTGTACAAAGCAATCGGGTTAGACATCAAGTACCTCCAAGTTTTTGGAGACTCTGAAATTGTAGTCAGACAGGTATGTAATACTATACATTACTTATCAGGTCATTTAAAACATTATCAATCTTTAGTTCAAAATCTGACTGAGCATTTTATAGCATTTAATATTTCATCAATTCCCAGACTCCAAAATGCAAGTGTGGACCTTTTAGCCAACATAGCTTCTAAGCTCATTCCTTCAGAAGATTTTAGTCCAGATAGATTCTTAATAGAATTAATCTTTAGACCTTCTATTCTTGATAACATCACATATTGGAGAATATTCAACGACGATCCTGATATCGTGAATTTCCTCACATCTAAAGGATCCTACTCCAATCAAATAATTGACGAAGACCAACATGATCGACCATTGCAACAAGATAGTGTTGGCATTATGGTGCATGTGTTGTACTTGATGGCAACCCTCTCATAGAAGATCATCTCACTTACATATAACTAGATAAATCTACAGAAGAGATATCAGATGTTGGCATTATGAGCTAAAGTGTGACAAGATATCTTTGCCATTATGATACAAGTGTTGTCCTTGATGGCAAGATGACAGATTATAGTGCAGCAGATCAGTAGCAAAGAATTGATGATTAGATTACAAAGAATGAAGAAAGCTGAGTATACATGCAGGTTCACTATATACCAAGTCGCGTACAGAGGCAGGTTATACGCAGGTTCACTATGTACCAAGTCGCGTATATACGCAGGTTCGCTATATACCAAGTCGCATATACACGCAGGGTATACTCACAAGTTTTCTAGGTATACAAAAATGCGTATACACGCGGGTTTGTTGATCAGAAGTCGCGTATGCGTATGCACGCACTTCCATGCACGGAAAAGCGCGTACATGTTGGAAAACTTACCTTTGGTCCGTGGCGGTTA